>JAADVN010000645.1:0-15064 GCA_023335535.1 Globisporangium spinosum | reverse complement strand
GAACACAGCGAGCGCAGGGGATGATAAAAGATGACAAGCTGATTGAGTATTGAGGTGAGTAGCCTCAATTGCTCAGTCATCGCTGGTTCCGCTCCCGCTCGAGCTGAGGATGTCGGATTTAGCCAGCACCATTACTAGTTCTATTTGTGTACAAGGTCGACTAGCACACGAGATTCACTAAATTAGGGAAATTGCTCAAAATATCCTATTTTCTTCAATGAGGATGATGAGTGGTGGATCAGAGTCAAGACAGTGGGCTTCAACCCTCTCCAAACAAATACACCCACTCACCACCCAATTCCCTTCATCCAACCGATCACAACACCTTCACATAGCAGCATCCAGATCTGCCAGAACCTCAGTATTCCCTCTGAACGACCAGCTACTCACTATCGCAGGCCAAACCCTTCTTTTGCGTTGCCAGCTGGTTTCTATGGTACGTACACAAAGCAAACAGAGACACTGTAGACGCACGGACAGAAAAGAGGCAGAAGTTCGTAAACCGACAGCAACACGTCCATTGATTGTCACTCTTCTCAGGGTTTCGGGTTTTACTATTGTTTGTATCTGAAAACCGGACAATCCCCCGAGTTCGTTGTGAAAGGACGACCTTTTCCAATTTTCACATACAAACAATAGTGAAAACCGGACACGTTGAGGACAACGAGTCCGGTTTTCGCAAATAGTGGTATCTGAAGACCGGAAAGTGGGAAAAGTCTCATGAACAGCAAGGTGTGCTTTTCAGAGAGAACGGCACAAAAGGCGATCCACCAGCATCCGTGGCCGTCCGCCAGCAACTCCATTCTCTCATTCTCGCTTTGGCGTTCCAGCCCACAAGACTCGCCAGCAGCAGCAGCAGACCACACACAGAGCTCCCGTGATGGCTGCCTCCAAGCCCTTTGCGCGCCTGCCCACGAGCGTCGCGCCGCGCAAGTACTTCCTCGACTACCACGTGGACCTCGCGAACTACCGCTTCGAGGTGGCGCAGACGATCGACGTGGACGTGCGCGAGGCCACCGCTACGGTCACGTGCCACGCCGTCGAGCTCTACGTGTTCAACGTCTTCGTCGAGTTCGCCGGCAAGAAGCTCGAGGCGAGCGAGATCCGCTACCTCAGGAACGACCAGTCCATCGAGCTGCGCTTCCCCGAGACCATCCCGGCCAACACTAAGGCGGTGATCCACTTGGCGTGCCATGGTTCCCTCAACGACAAGCTGCGCGGCTTCTACCGCAGCGAGTACGAGCAGGACAACGAGAAGCGCGTCATGGCGGTGACGCAATTCGAAGCCTGCGACGCGCGCCGCGCGTTCGTCTGCTGGGACGAGCCGGCGGTCAAGGCGTGCTTCGAGATCTCGATTGTGACCGACGCGAACCTCACGGTGATCTCCAACACGCACGTCGTGCAGACCACGATCCGTCCGAAGAAGAACGCACACATCCGCGCCAAGACGCGCACGGACGCGACGGTCGAGAAGGTCTGGAAGTTCGCCGAGACGCCGATCATGTCCACGTACCTGGTCGGCATGGTGATCGGCGAGTTCGACGCGGTCTCGGACGTGACCAAGGAGGGCGTGCTCGTAACGGTGTACACCCCCGTGGGTCGCAGTGAGCGAGGACTCTTTGCGCTCGACGTCGGCGTCAAGTCGCTCTCGTTTTTCACGCAGCGCTTCGGCATCGATTACCCGCTGAAGAAGCTCGACATGCTCGCGATCCCCGACTTTGCCGCCGGCGCGATGGAGAACTGGGGCGTCGTCACGTACCGTGAGACTCGTCTCCTCATCGACGAGAAGCTGAGCAGCTTCGCGCAGAAGACCGCGACTGCGCGCACAGTGTGCCACGAGCTTGCGCACCAATGGTTCGGCAACCTTGTGACCATGGACTGGTGGACGGGTCTGTGGCTGAACGAGGGCTTTGCGCGCTTCATGGAGTTTGAGGCTGTGCACCACATCTTCCCGGAGTGGAATGTCTGGGACAACTTTGTGCAGGAGATCACCATGAGCACGGCGATGGTGAAGGACTGCATGAAGACGTCGCACCCGATTGAGGTGGTGGTGAACCACCCAGACGAGGTGGACCAGATCTTCGACGTGATCTCGTACGCGAAGGGCGCGAGCATCATCCGCATGCTCTCCGAGTACCTCGGCCGCGACGTGTTCTACACGGGCATCCACGCGTACCTGGCGCAGTTCAGCTACCGCAACGCACAGACCGAGGACCTATGGAACTCGCTGGAAGAGGCGTCGGGCCAGAAGATCACCAAGATGGCCAACTCGTGGACGAGCCAGACCGGGTACCCAATCGTGACATTCGCGGACGACAAGCTCACGCAGGAGCGCTTCTTCGCGGACAAGAGCTTCAAGGACCCGGCGACCGACGTCTCGGTCTGGGACATCCCGCTCACGTACATTTCGTCTGAGAAGCCCGTGGAGATCCAGCAGGCGGGCATCTGGCAGGGCAAGTCGACCCAGAGCGCCGCGGTGCCGACGCCAATCACCGCCGATGCCGAGACGACCGCGAAACTCGTGCGTCCAGCGGGCGATGGCGCGTGGATCAAGGTGAACCCGAACCAGTCGGGCTTCTACCTCGTCAACTACTCGCCGAGCGGCTGGAACGCGCTCCAGAAGCCCGTGAAGGACAAGGTCTTCAACACGGTCGACCGCATGAGTCTGCTTAACAGCGTGTTTGCGTTCGCGCGCAGCGGCGTGATCCCTGTCTCGCAGGCGCTCGACTTTAGCAACGCGTACGCGAATGAGCCAGAGCACCTCTGCTGGAAGGAGATCTCGGCGAACCTGGGCTTCTACAGCACACTCTTCAAGGAGGAGAGCTTCTACCCGCTGCTGCAGCAGTACATTCGCAACCTGTTTGCGGGCGTGATGCAGCGCCTCACGTGGGAGGCGGCGCCAGGCGAGAGCACGGTCACGGGCCACTTCCGTCGCGACGTGATCGCCATGCTCAGCCGCGGAGACGACGCCGCGGTCGTCGCGGAAGCCAAGCGTCTGTTCCAGGCATACTTTGCGGACCGCAAGGGTTCGTCGCTCGCGGCAGACCTGCGCGGCGTGGTGTTCAGCGTCCAGGCGTCGCGCGGCGATGCGAGCCACATGAAACAGCTGCGCGCGTGCTACGAGGAGAGCGACTTCATCGAAGAGAAGCTCAACTGTCTGTCCGCGATCGGTCTGTTCAAGTCGCTGGAGATCAAGCGCGAGGTGATTGAGTGGGCGCTCAAGAGTGTGCGCTCGCAGGACATCCAGTACGTGTTTGCGAGCGTCGCGTCCGACATGGATGGTGCGCTCTTTGGCTGGAAGTACGTGCAGGAGAACTGGGCGGCGCTCAACGCGCAGTACTCGCCGCTCGTGGTCGGGCGCATCGTACTGTCCGTGATCTCGCGCTTCCAGAGCGAGGCGAAGGCCGTGGAGGTGGAGGCATTCATGCAGAGCCGCAAGCACAGCTCGTACGAGCGCCTGCTCGATGCGTCGCTCGAGCGTATCCGCATCAAGAGCGCGAGCTACCAGCGCGACCGCGATGAGCTCGCCAAGTGGCTCAGCGCGAGCATCTCAGCCTAGGAAGAGAGAGATAGAGAGAGAGCATGAAGAAGGGGCTCTGTGGTATTGGGAAGGTACGAGCCGCGGAATGAGCTCTGTTTGTTTACACAGTGAAGAGAACCATACCATAATAGGAGATAGAACGTGAGCATTTGACCAAATCTGCGTGGACTGGGAGATCGCGAGCAAGGTCGTCCGCATGCGGGGCTCACTACGCCATACCATCAGTTTGTATCCCAGGATGCTACAGGTGGGATGGCTTGGTTTTGCATTGAGCTTGCAGGGTCCTACTACATCTAGCTGTACAAACTTTGTTGTGTTGCGCGCGTTTGATCCTCACAGGTACAAGGCGCGCGCGAGTCGTCGAGGGTCATCATTCACTAGTGTGGGTGGGGGAAGAGAGTGGGGCGAGTGAATCCCGCGCAGCTCGCCTCGACCCGCGCCGACCAACATGAAGACCTGCTCGCGCTATCCCGAGGTGAACGCTTCTGTCACGACTCAGGCGCCTCCACCTCAAGGCAAGAAAACGAAGAAGAGCTCGCAGAAAACTGCGACGACGACAACTTGGCAGGCCGGTCGGGTCGCCGCCGTCCACGAGTTGAGCAGCAGCGGCGAACGCTGGGCGGGTGTCGCGGTGGGCGAACGGGAGGAGTGGCATCCCGAGAGCGACGAGCTGCTCCAGGGACCAGGATCTGTGGAAGCCCCGCGCTCAGGAAGGAAGCGCAAGCGCTGAGAGGGGAGAGAATGGCAGGTGGGGCGAGTGTGAAAATGGTGCTTTTGTTGATAATATGTTCATCTTTGAAGACGTGTCGATAGTGGTCGATTAAGTGTACAAAACATGAATGGAAATGTGAATGGTAGACTTGTGTTCCTTTCTGGTGGTCAACTTCTGACTCAAACTCAGCAGACCCGACAGACATTCAAGTTCTGAAAATGCAGCGCCACAGCCCAACTGTTGAGTTCTTTCCATTTGACTCCATTCACATTTGCCTGAGCCCATGCGTTTGCACAATTTTCAACAACAACTACAGATCCGAGCGAGCAGCTGAGTCCTTATAACCACTTCAGATCCCACCAAACAACCCCCTAGAAATCAGCTCTTCTTTAGTTGCTGCAGCTTGGGTTTGCTTGCATTTTGCTTCATCCTCGCAGCTTTCGCATTGCGTACACGACTGCGAGTACAACGGACGCGGACGTGGCGGCCTTGCGCAGTTTCGACTGACTGCTGTCACTCTCAGGATCGCTCGCGAGCTGTGGTTGTGCGCTCCGGTTGCGCAGCAAGTACTGCTGCGCGTACCTCAGCAATGGCACGGGGCGGTTCGGCCACCGAGTGCTCGTCAGCTGAATGGTGCGAAGCAGAACCGCGCAGGCGGCGACCGAGCCCAAAGCGGACGTGAGCAGGAACTGCAGCGTGGTGACGAACATCCGGCGGCTTCTTCGCGACGCGTAGAGCTACAAGAGTTTCAATTACAGAATTGGTTTAGTTGTGATATGCACTGAAATAAATGGCACCAACCATTGAGAGTCTAGAATTTTTCGTACCTGCAGCACAAGGAGCGCAGTGGAGACCGAGGCCGTTCGATTGAGCGTCTTGGACGACGGCATCTGCACAATCTGCTTACAACCGCTGCAGTAGAAAAACAAACAGCGACACAAAGAAATGAGTGTCACAGCATAACCAACCACACAACTGCAAATCCAAGCACCACTCACTTCCACACGCGATTGCTGATGATGTCGGCGAGTACCTCTTCGCTCGACTGCGCTGCGAGCGCGTTGCTAGCTTTCACCTCTGGACGGTGGAAGTCGAAGCCAGCGGCGGCGGTTGGCGGGAGATCCAGCTTCTTCACTTGTTGCATCAGCGCTCCGTTATCACCGTTGCTGCTGCTTTCCGATGAGCCATTGTGGAGCGTCAGCTGCTGCGCGTTTTCAATCGTGTCCTGAGGCGGGTCTGATGGCAGCAGCGCCTTCTGCACCGACTCGGGCAGGAACGGCATGAGCCCCGGTCGCGTCAGCATCACTTGGCTCTCCACGGGCATCCGCTCCAGCAGCCGGTTCTGCTCGGCGCGCGAGAGCGGCAGCAGGAACGGCAGGAACGGCTGCACTTTCTCCGACATGGATGTGTCTGTGAGCCACTCGAGCAGCGACGTGCGCAGCAGCAGCTCCTGTAAAGACTCGGGCATGAACGCGATGAGCCCTTTCTTCGACGCCTCGTCCAGGTACCAGCGCCACACGGGCACGCTCCACGAGTACACGAGTCCCAGCGAACCGTACGCGAGCGAGAGCAGCGCGATCATGACGCGGCGTGAGAGGAACTCGGTCAGGATGACGGTGAGCGAGAAGCAGACCGTGAGGCAGCAGGCGATGCGCAGCAGCAGCAGCGCGAGCTCCAACCGGTTGGTCAGGCCCGAGTACGTGACATTGACGAGCAGCAGCCAGCTCATGGGGAGCGAGATCGCGAGGAACACGACCACGTGGTCCACGACGAACGAGTTGTACTTGCTGTAGTCGAAGTAGTGCACCCACGGCAGGTACTGCTTGTAGATGTGGTAGTCGTCTTCCAGCAGCGGCGAAAGGAAGTAGAGCGCGCAACTGAGCAGCAGCGCTGTGGACGCAACCGCCAGCACCTGCACGCTCACGGCGTGGCCATACGTCTCGCGCAGGAACTTGTCTAGCATGCGCTGGTAGAAGAGCGACCACTTCTGCACCCAGTCGCTCCCGTCATTCTCATTTTCGTGTAAGCTGCTCGTGGTCATGCTGTGCGGCGGCTTTGTGACCGCCACAGCGTCACTTGGCGGGGACGACGTGGAAGACGCAGAGGACGTCGACGTCTCGGACATGACGGCGGACTGAGTGAGTGACTGCGTGGACGGCTCCTGCTAGTGCACGCGCTTGAGGTTGAGCTGCTGTCTGGTCTTCTGGTCTCTTCTCTTCCCGCTGCCGCACGCGCATCAACTCGATGTGACAGAGTGGGAGCAGCTCGCACTGCACTGCAAGCCGTACAGTAAACACCTTCGCATCATCCTCCGAACGCTCTATTTTTGTAATTGTTGGCAAGTAGAGGTGGGGTAGTTACAAATAGTTGCAAGATACTTCTCACTGCGTGAAATTTATGGAACATGACAGCCTAGAATGCAGCAGAAAAAAAGATGCTAGTTGACAACACATTTCGATGGTGATGTCGTCTCATTTTGCGATGGAAATTGGTTTAGGTGTCAGTCACTTGTGTTATTCTTTCGTTCGTTCATGCGAGTTCTACTAAAGTTACGCTTTCTTCGGCATCTAAATCAAACCAGACGGCTGCTCATGTGTCTTTTCTTTCTTTCTTTCTCTCTCTCTCTCTCTCTGCGCTCCATCCGCAAAAGACACTCCTTCCGTCCTCACCCCAATATTCACCTCAATCGGCGTCCCTCGCCCTGGAACGGCACTGCTGCCTTCGGTGCCGGCGGCTTCTCCTCTTTCTGCTCCTCCTCTTCTTCTTTAGCAGCGGCTGCAGAGACGCCGCTGGTTGATCTCCCACCAAGGCGGTTGCCGCTGGCCACCGGAGCGGCAGTGGACGTCAACCCGCTCAGCGACTGGCCCGTTCCGTGGAACGACTCGTATCTGCGCAGGCGAGCGGCGCGAAGCGCAGCAGCATCAGTGGAGCTCTGCTCGCCGCTCTTCTTGTTCAGACGCAGTCCACCGCCTCCGAGCGTCTTGCCGCGCACCGACTTCGCGACTTCGGCGGCAGAAATGGTCGACACACCGCCGTATGGAGCGTCCGACGGCGCCGGAGGAGCCTGCGCGGCGCTTCGCACGGGCGGTGGCGGCACGTAGTCCGCGGGTGCTTCAAAGTCCACTTCGCAGTCCGTCTCGATGATGCACGCGGCGGGCGCGGGGCGCACTTCTCGCACGTCCAACAGGAAGTTTTTGTTGTTGTACTTGATGCAGATCGTGTCGCCGATCGTCAGACAAGAGAACTTGCGCAGCGATGCTTCCAGCCTAATTCACAGCACCGAAGAGAAACCGTTCAGAAACTGACCGCAAGACAACGATGCACAGCTTTCAGAGAGCGGGACAGCCAACGTACACCGCGCGCTGGTTGGTGATGTCGAGAAAGTCCTGGGACTGCGGGCGGATCTTGACGAATGACGCCTTGGGCAGCGAGATGTTCTGGATGTTGATGATCCCACCTTCCTTCACAAACAGGTTTTGCATCATCTGTAGACACATACAACGATACACAGAGAAAGTATGAGTACACTACCAGCAGCCATTCAAAAGAAACACACGTGAGCCAACGTACCCAGTATGGCATGTAGCAGCTTCCCTCTGGCGCGCTGAACTCCAGCACACCGCAGTGTGAGTGGCGGTTCGCGCCTTCATTAATGATCTTGAACAGCATCGGGTACTCGATGTGCAGACGCGCTACAAATAAAGCGCATTATGAAAGCGAGGACACGTTACAAAGAGCACTTCTCGATCTGCCCCAACGGCTGCATCGTTCACGAGGATCGTTCCTCACATACCTAGCGTTTCCAGAGCAGACGGCGGCAGCAAAACTACGATACATAAGCGCACAGACAAGTCACATGCATACACGCATCAGGGGATATGAATAACAGTAGACAGTTTCCATTCAGACTCATGCGTGATCAACTCACTCTTGTCGCCATCTTCCAAGTGGGCTTTGTCGCAGAACGACACGGGGTACACGCGGTAGTGCTCATCGAACCTGCATGCGCACGCACAAAACGAGGCTGGACTCATTAGCCAAAAGCAGTATACCGTCACTAGGACGGTAATATTTACGTAACAGGCTCGTACCGTTGCGGGAAGTTGCCCAGGTTAAAATTCACCCCGAACGGGTTGCCGTCGCCACCAAATCCGCCAAACTGCAGCCACAGAAGCACACACACAGCCACACGGAAGTACGCGTCAGTACATCCATATGCACATCCATAGGAGTCGCTCCGCCCGATTGCGTACAAGCAAGCACACACACATGCGCGCGTACGCACCATCTTCGCTCCCTCTCAATTTCGCTTTTGCGCTCACTCGCTTTCGAATTCTTCCTTCTCTCTCGAATATCCAAAGAGCGACAAAACAAATGCGTCAGCAGCACTCGATTTTGGCATTTGTGTGAGGGACTAAATAGGATCTTTGATATAGGACCTGCAAGTCTGAAGCGTGCTTCTCGAAACAGTTTTGGGCACAGGAAGATGACATGATATCTCTTAAAACCGTTTTGATCTTGACCGGATTTAAAAGAAAGGTATTTTGTTTTGTTTTTGGAGTGTCAGCAAAAAAACAAAAATTTGCCTTTCAAAAAATGGTGGCAATGGACGAGCGCGCATGGCGCGACGTAGCGGGTGTGTGCACTGGACGCATCTGCTATAGCTATAGATGAGCCACCTGCGTGCTGCTATGCACTGACTGTTATGCGTGTGCGTGGTGGTGTGCAGAGAAGATCGCTGCGGCGGACTTCCTTCTCGTGGCTGCAGGCGCGGGCTTTTCAGGTAGCAAACTGTTACAAATGCGGCAACTTGTGGATTTGCTCGTTGCGTCTGACTGATTTCCTGTGTACGTATGTGTACGATTCCTGTGCAGCGGACTCTGGGCTTCCGGTGTACAAGTGCGTGGGCATCAGCGTATGAAGATGCGACTACTGGGTGATGAGAGTGCTCACACTCTTTGCTGGTTGTTTGTGCGTGGTTGGATAGCGACATCGCGGCGATGGAGGCGTATGAGAAGCTGGGCATGGACTACCAGGACCTCTGCGATCCGTACTGGGTGTGTATGTGTGCAAGAGTTTGTATTAGCTGTGGAAATGCTGACTTGAGCGTGTACTAATTGCAGTTGGCAGATGACGACGAGCTCTTCTACGGCTTCTGGGGAAGCTGCTTCAACGCTTATCGCGACACCAAGCATCACAAAGGGTACCCTCCATACAACCACAACTCTATTGGCTATCGCACACACTCGTATGCTCATGTGCTTTGTTGTTGCTGCTCTTAGGTACGAGATCCTGCGCAAGTGGAAGCAGCGTCTGATGCAGAAGCACGGCGACCAGAGTGCGTTTCAGAGCATGTTCGAGCGTCTGCGACTCAGCGGCGCGCTCCCAGAGTCGGTTCCGCTTGACTCTGTCACCAACGACCCGTTCTTCATCTACACTTCAAACGTGAGTAGGGCATTTGCTGAGTATTGCGGCCTTACTGCGACTAAATAGCTAATGCACCTGGGCTACTCTCTTGAATCATATCGCAGGTGGACGCGCATTTCCATCGCAGCTTTGGAGGTAGCGAGATTTACGAGCTGCATGGGAATGTGGAGCGCTGGCAGTGTGCTGGTGTTGGACATGGCGACTCGCCCACGATCAGAGAGCCGTGCGGCGGGACGTGGAATGTTGGGGCCGAGTGTCGATTCACTGTCGACACTGCGACCATGAAAGCCCAGGGCGGCGCGATCGCCACGTGCAAGCAGTGCGGAGGCAAAGCGCGGCCGAACGTGCTCATGTTCCACGACACGAAGTGGGTTGCAAACGTTACTGATGAGGTACAGCTGCATGGTGATGCTGCTGTCGTGTGGTGAATGTTTTGAGTGGTGACATTGTGACATCTCTTGCATGATACAGAACCGATACGTGGCGTGGGAAGCAGTGATGGAACAGGTGAGCGTGTGATGCCGTTGAGATGCGGTCTGTTTTTTAGCTGAACCGAATCGCCAAACTGACAAATTCTCCTCTGATCTCTATTAGATGCTTCAAGAAAATCCGTCGTTGCGACTCGTTGTTCTCGAAATTGGTTGTGGTACCAGAGTAAGAAGCCCCCAGAGATTTTCACGAAGTCACATGCTTTACACAAGCCCTTCTTTGCTGAGCTAATGGTGTGTGGGTTGAATGTTTCATAGGTGCCTTCGGTCCGTAAAGAATGCGAAATGGTCGTCGCAGATCTCTTCGAGCGCTGTGGTCGCGACCAGGCGTCACTGATCCGCATCAACCCGGACTTCGCGCACTGCAGCCACCCAGTGCTCACGTCGAACCAGTTGGTGTTGTCGATCCCCACGCGAGGGCTGGAGGCTTTAGAGACGATTGAGCAGGAGCTCAGCGGCGCCGAGCTGCCTTCACCCTCCACTTCGGCGTGAGAAAGAGAGAGAGAGAGAGAGAGAGAGAGGTGAAAAAAAAGCGCGAACGGTATAGATGCATGTTGCATGTTGCTTACATGTAAAATGATACTTCATTTTGCTATGTGCTTCTAAGTCATGAGGAATGAGCTTGCTTGTCTAGTACGCCGTGCTGGTGTGGATGGCTAACTCAGCTGGGCTTCGTCGTGGCGGCGGTGTTGATCACAGTGTTGAAATCGAAGCCCGTGAACTGCTCCTGCTCCTCGGATTTGATGCGCTCCGATGGCTCGGAGGTCTGGTCAAGCGCGTCGTCAAAGTCCACGGCGGCGGTGTTGCAGTTCGCCTTGTTCTCGTCGACCGCGGGGGCGAATGGTGGTGCGAGTTTTTGGCTGGCGTACGCGTCCCAGTCAAAGCCGCCGAACCACTCGTACTTCATGATCTCGGACGCGCCGTTGTACCCGAGTCGCCTCGCCTCCCCGGGATGCAACAGCCCTCGAAGCAGAGACCGGCAGTTCATGGAGAGCTTGGAGGTACTGGAGCCGTCGAGCATGTCGGGTGTGTAGTAGTCGATGTATTTCGCTTTAGGGAAAAATGTCATGAGCTCCGTGCTGTTCTCCAGCCGCGCCTCCACGCTCCCCGTCCAGGGCTTTTTCTCGAACAGGAGCTCGTGCGCTAAAATCCCCAGCGAGAAGAAATCCGCCGCGACGCCGTGCTCATGGGATCCGAAGAACAGCTCTGACGCCATGTACGGAGCCGTGCCGCTGTCGCCTCGGTAGCGGAGGTTATCCAACTGCACGGAGACGCCCATGTCGGTCAAGCGAGGGTAGCCTTTGTCGTCGAAGATGATGTTCTCCGGCTTGACGTCGCGGTGCAGAATACCCTTTGTGTGCAGGTACTGCAGCGACAACAGCGTGCTGGCGATGTAGAACCTCGCGTGGTCTTCCGAGAACCCGGTCTTATACGTGCCCGTCAAGTGGAACTTGAGATCCCCGTCCAGCAGCAGATCCATCACCATGTAGCAGTTGTACTGGTCTTGGAACGCATGGTGCATCATCACGATGTACGGGCTCTTGATCACGACGAGCAGGTCGCGCTCGTTCCAGATCATGTTGACGCAGTTCTTCTCTACAACGACGACCTTCGAGAGCATCTTGACCGCGAACCACTGCGGCGGGTTCGTCTTCTTGCGGATCACGGCGTTCACCTTGCCGAAGCCGCCTTTGCCGACCACGTGGTGGATGTCAAAGTGCTTCATGGAGACCACGTTGGAGTCGTAGCCCTTGCTGCTTGACGAGACGGCGTTCAGACCCGAGCCCATGACGACTCACTCAAATTACTGGTGACGGCTGCTGCAGACGCTGCGATGCGGGAATTGCGAGCGTCGTGGCGCATGGAAGAAGCTGCGAGTGGGGAAAGCTGCGGGCGCTGATCAACGACTGTGCTGGACGGATTCTGAGGAAGAAGAGGTCAACACCAACTAGCACCAAGCGAGCGCTGAGCAAATAAACAAACGCAAGATGCAACGCGACAGTGACTGCATGCAGTTGGAGTCGTCAGGTTAAAAATATGGTACGACGTTTTCTATTTCCACCACCGTCAGCCGAATGGGTTTGACATTTTTATACCTTTCCCCTCAGGAGATTGCGACGCCAACGTCTTTGATGCTGAGTAGCGTGACTTCAGTCAATCATTCAGTCAGTCAAGAGCGAGGCTTCTTCGCAAAGCATTCGCTTCCATTCGGCCGTTATGTTTTCTGCTTCGTCCTGGAGAATGACAAACCACACGCACACACTCAGATCCAGTTTGTCAAGGTATACTCAGAATGACATAACCAAAAGCAAGAGCGTGGGTCAGCAACGTACCTGCGTGACGGAAATCTCGTTTTCCAGGATCTGGACGAACTTTTCCTGCGTGAGCTGCTGAAACTTCACAGCGCTGCCAGCGATCACAAGTCCCGAGAGCTCGGCAATCGCAAAGCGAAGACCTCCACTACTAGTAGCTTGGCTTGCTTCGCCTTCAGAATCGCCGAAGACTTCGACGCCATTCTCGCGCTGGTACTGACGAGGGAACACGATCACAAGTGGCTGTGATGTCATGTCGGTTGCAATGAGTACATTGTGCGGAATGCCGCGTGTCTGCAGGATCTCAATTAGCGTCCAAGCCACGTTCACGATGCGGTTGAAAGCGCCGCCATAGCTCGTCCCAGTCTCAGTTTCGCTGGCACTGATGCCGTAGCAGTGCATGGGCCAGTGTGGGAACTCAAACGCGGCCGCCTCCCCGTGCTGGAAGATCTTTCGCCGCGGCTGATGGAGAATGGGGAACCTGAGTCCGCTGCTGATCTCGTTCGTGAAGAAGTCCTGCAGATGGAAATGGTTCACTGACGACCACGCGCCGACACTGTTGAAGCCTGCAAGAGTGGAGAACGAGAATGGGCGGAACTTCAGTGAGATCATGCACTTGACTATGGCGCAAGAGAGGGTGTATTAAACGCACCGAGGGCGAAATGTGGCTCCTGCGCCACTTGGACGATACTGAGTCCATTGCGCAGGTACTGCAGCTCAAGCTTCTGGGGTTTGACTTGCGCCAAATCAAACACAAACAGCGAGTGTCCGCGCATCTGAAAGCCATCGCATCGCGTACCAAGTAAGCAAATGCTACGACAAGACCCACCACGTGTAGACTCCTTCTCGGCAGTACTGTACAACTTACCAGTGGCGAGACGTTCACAAGCACAGCGTGGCGCGGCAGTTCGACGAAATCCTCGTCATTCACGGCATGCACTACTGAGATGCAACCAGATTGCTCTCCACCCTCGTCCTCTTCAATACTCAGAGCGCACAGCACCTCATTCGGCCTTTGTGTGCCATCACGTAAAATAAGCGAGCAGCGTGACTAAGAGGCAGATTAAGAGTCCACGCATATTACCTGATCTTGGTGAAGTTGAAGCCTGCGGACGGAGTGCTCGTCCTCGCTAGTGGCTCAGAGGCAATCGGACGAAGTAGCTGCTGGTCAACCGGACGCTTTTTCTACACTCAGGCACCAACCACAGCCATCAGAAAGAGCAGTGGTACAGATATTTATAGGCTGTTGCAATAGACTACAGCGCCTACTTGCGCGTGGCTGGGGTTGAACAGCGCGATCAGCTGGAGCTCTCCGTGCAGCACGCGGTGCTGCGCCTCCGACGGCGACGAGCGCAGCACGCCTAGGAAGAGATACACAGAGCACGCAGCACACAGTAGTTGGTCAACACGGGCAGCGCAACAGACACACAAGCAGGTCACTGTATGGCGCGGCGCTCAGCGCTTCCTGTCCACCTGCGGTCGCGGCGGCGTCCCATTTCTCTAGCAGACGCGCTGGTGTGAACTTCTGCGTTCGCATCGTCACTCCCTTTGTATCCTATTGTACTGTGAAGCACTGGAGTTGTGTCAACTGCCAAAATGACTGAGAGAGCGCTGTATTCGAATCAATCAGCAGCACAATGCGGTAAAATAATGACAGTAGCAACGCGTGCATTCATGGCGAAGGTTACTTTTAAACCCATCATTGGCCGCTCTGCTTCTTACTGACAGGAACGCTATGTAATACAAGCACCCTGCACACAGTCATACGAATACACACCCACCAACGACCAACTCAGAGCTTGGCGGAACCCAGGGGGGTCTCCGTCGCGTAGACGTGGCCGCCGTCCGTCGCGATCACCTCGCCCGTGATCCAGCCCGAGCCCTTGGACGCCAGAAAGATCGCGAGCGCCGCCATGTCCTGCGGCTCGCCGCAGCGCCCGAGCGGGAGATACTTGGAGAGACTGCTGAACGAGCTCTGGAGCGCGAACGTGATGCCCTTGGACATCTTGCTGGGCACGAGGCCAGGCGCGATGGCGTTGACGAGGATGTGACCGCCATTTGGACGGCGCGAGAGCTTCGCAGCCAACACGCGCGTCAGGTGGTGCACGGCGGCCTTGGACGTGTCGTACGCGATCGTCCAAATCGGCTGCGGACGCAGACCCGCGATCGAGCCGATGTTGATCACGCGCGCGCTCTTGTCTGACGACGACTTGGCGGCCTCATCCAGCAGCGGCAGCAGCGCCACCGTGAGGAAGAACGGCGCCTTGACGTTGATTGACAGCACGCGCTCCCAGGCTACAGCGGCACACACGCACTGTTAGTCATATTACACTATCCAGATGGAACGAAGTCCGCTCAGCACATTTCTCCGCTCATACATTTTTCGTGGTGGTTGTTCAAGTCGCCACCCCAAGCCGCCCCCGAGTTGTTGATCAGCACATCCACGCGCGACTCGTGCTTAGCAATCTCCGCCGCCAGCGCCTTGTTGCCCACCTCACTCGTCAGGTCCGCCTGCAGCGGGATGCACTTGCCTGGTCCCTTGGCGTTCAGCTCCGCAGCCGTGTCCGCGCACGCCTTGAGGTCG
>JAADVN010000644.1:0-15089 GCA_023335535.1 Globisporangium spinosum | reverse complement strand
ATATGACGCAGGAGAACGAAGCGTGGAAAGCAGTCGCGTGTGCGTACGAGACGCTGCTGAGGCAGGCGGTCGACGCACAGAGCCAAGAGGACGAAGCTGAAGCAGAGCATATGTGCTTTTCCATCTTGCACCGCCTCGTGGACAATTGGACGGCGGACAAGTCGAAGCGAATGAAACTCCACGACTGGCTGACGAACGCGATCCGAAGCACGGAGAAGAAGCCGCTGTATCTGCCCGACCTGTCCGACCAGATCGCTTCCGTATTCCAAATGCTGCTGGTTCCGATCCTTCGCCAGAAATTTGGAGTCGAGGTCCAGATCGAGAAGAGACTGCGCGACGTCGTGGTGACAGATTTGAAGCTACACATCACAAACACGGACTCGGAGAAAGCCAAGGCTTGTCTCCAGCGCATCAGTCGCTCGCTCATGTGGTTGGTTGGCGTCGAGTCTGCGCAGCTCGAGGAAAGAGAATGGTTAGGGGAGTTCGCTCGAAAGAAATCGGCTTGCATGTGGATGAGGTAAGCATCGGCTTGTTGACAAACGATCAGGACGTTTGGGTGATATGCATCGTGTTACATGAAGCCACAGATATTGCTGCAAAATAGAGAACGCTGTAAAGCGACATGGCTACACGGCTCTAGAGTGGAACAACCGCTGATCTTCTCCGTAATGTTCGTCAGGAGGCGAGAGCATGAGCGAATTGTCATCCTCGGCGCCGATCATGCGGAAGTCTGCGCGGATCGGCATCTTCTCGCCCACGGCAGGCTGGTGGTAGACGTTGTCGAGGAACGAGAACGTCATCGTGCGATCTCGCTGGCCTCGCAGCGCGTCGAGCCGCGCGCACTCGGTCACAGGGAGGTACTTTGCCACTCGTGGGAAGAGCTGAATCATGTAGTGGTTGAATAGCAGGATTATGATGATCAGCACTGCAATTAGCGTAGCCTGCACGGGCGCTTTCTTGAGCGACAGCAGTCCGATGAGCGTCAGCTGCGCCACCACCAGCGCCACGATGAGGAACTTGAACAGGCGCGGCCAGTACGCGCCGAGTGCGAACGACATGGGCTTATACACGAACAGCACCTGACGGCGATACACGACCTCCGCGGCGAAGAAGAACCAGCCGGTGAAGTAGCACGCGAGCGGTGCGATAGGCGCGAACGTGAGCGTCACGAGCATCACAAGGAAGCTGTCGGCGAACACGGAGGTCGGGTCGAACGGATCGGTGGACGAGATGTTGCGCAGTCCCATCCACTTCGACTCGCGCTCGCGCTTTGTGAGCTTTGGCGCGAGCAGTCGAAAGAGAGCGGAGAGCACCAGCGGCACCGCACGCAGCAGCTCCAGTACGAGATTCAGCCCGGTCAAAATGATCACGTATGAGATGAAGAACGTCGACTGCTGCGGCATGCTGCGTCCGAGCATCCCGATGAGCGTCTTCGGCTGGTTGATGATCTCTTCCAAGCTGTCGAGCACCGTTCCGACGATCACCGTCACGAAGAAGATCTGGATGAGCTGAAAGTACACGAGCTTTGTGAACTTCGACGCGCGCACCTCAGTATTCGACGGGTGTCCTTCTCGCGTGGACAGGAACTCAAACACAATGGGAGCGAGCGCGTTAAGGATCACGAGCGCCAGTGGAGCGATCTGCTTGAAGATCTCTTCCAGAATCGGATATTTATCGAACGCCTTGTTCAGAAACGGCAGTGTGCGCCGCAGGGACTCGACGGTGGCGAGCGACGTGACAAACGCAGTCGGGATGGTCCAGAACAGCACGATCACGGCTGTGATTGACGCTGAGATGAGTCGCCACAGAGCGCGCGTTCGGAACCGTAAGCCGATGTTCCCCCAGTTGATGTCGTCCACGTGCGGAGCAGGTGAAATCGCCATGCGGATCGGGTCGCTGGATTGAAGCGTCTGCTGCGCCACCTGCGCCGACTTGAGTGACGTGAATGAGACGAACGCCGAGCGCCGCATCACGCGGATCGGTTGCTTCATGCGTGCTGCCTCACGCTCGAGTTGATTTTCCTCCTTCCCATTCTCTGAATTTTCGTCTTCTTCGTCGCTCTCAGGCGCGCTCTTGTTATCGGCGTCGTCATCGCCACCCGTTGTTTGTCGCTGCGAGTCAATCCAGATCGCCACGTCAGGGCGAGTCGGGTCCGGTGGAATGTACGGCGCCACTTGACCTGCTTCTTGACCTTCAACGTGACGTGCAAGCAGGGCTTGGGCGTTCTCGATGCTGACGATCTCGCGAGCCACTTTCTCGTTCATTTTCGCAAGACGTTCCTGGTAAAAGTCGATTGAGTCGACGAATTTTCCTCTGCTTCCAGGTCTGCACAAAAAATAGCCGAGCCACGAACCGCCTTCACGGTGCTGGGGGCGGTTTCCTGCTTTTTCATACTCGGCGAGCGCGTGTTCGAGTGCATTACGCACATCCTGACGCTCCTCAACGTACTTCTCTAGCTTCGCGCACTCGACTGCGACGTATACGGAGCGAACTGTGTCTGGGAAGATGCGTCGCATGTATGCTTCGAGGGTCATGCGTGTGCGCAGCTTCAGTGGGAGCTCGTCGATGAGGATGGAGTACTGTGGAGCCTCTGTTCTCGCTAAGAGCTCATGGCGGCGCGTGACGTAGTATGAGTACTCCTTCAGCAACAAATACATTGTAAAGAAGCACACGATGTAGGCTGCAACGGTGGACGCCCAAAGACGCGGGTCGTGCTCGCCCAGATTCGACATGTTGATGCGCTCGAGCGGGTCGATGCTACTGCGGTTAGTTGGCGGAGGTGTTGCGGTCGCATACAATGGCAGTAGTGCCGCCGAGAGCACGATTGCGACCAGCGCGACCTTTTGACCCATGCGCAGGAAGCGCAAAAACGAGAGCGTGTCGAGTCCGCAGCGCTCCATGATTTCCTCATCCGACAAGCGGTAGACGCGTGGGATCCAGGCAAATGGCTTCTCTTTGGCTGCAGGCGCTGTTGCCGTCCAGAAGAGGTTGCCGCCGACGCCCCTGCTGTCGTAGGCGTGGCGGAAGCGGTGGCGCACACACTCGAAGACTAGCAGTCCGAGCGCCAGCAGCGAGAAGTAGATGCTCGTGCTGGTCTTGAGCGTGCCGCTCGGGTTGATGCTCGCGTCAGCCGCGTTTTCCTGGGTCGTCGCCATCACCACTTGCTCGCTGCGTCGGAAATGAAGAACTGCGGTGCACTGGTGGTGCGCGGTGCCTCCCCGAAGAGCACTTGCGAAATGAGCCAAAAAATGGATGCGGCGGTTGGGCGGATCAGGCGAGAAAAAAAAGGAATCCATTATCCGTCTTTAGTGACTGCGTCACTCTATTGGGGAGACGAGTCAATATTGCCATTTTCCTGGTCGACAGACCAAAGAAGCGAGAAAGGGAAAGCCAAGATGGACGACTTCTTGCTGGAACTGCGCGCGCTGGACGAGACGCAGGACCGCGTCGAGGCCGTGAGCGACGAGATGCTGCGCGCGCACACCGAGGGTGACACCGCGCGCGTCAACGCCATGGTCACCCACTGGATCGACGCGCTGCGCGCCAGCGACCTGCACTCGGAGCGCGTCGCGTTCCTCTATGTCGCCAACCACGTGCTACAGAAGTCGCTCTTTGGCGATGCGGACGCCGTCGACAGCAGCGGCAGTACGACGCCGGACTTTGTGGGTTTGTTCGGTGCGCACATGGAGGAAGCCGTGTCGCTCGTCAGCAACTCGCCCATGGACCGACAGAACGTGACGCGTCTGTTGGAGCTCTGGCATGAGAAAGACGTGCGTAGCCAATGCATGATTGGATGGACGTGGTTGGTGTATTTACTCGTGACTCATTTTCGTTTTCATGTGTGTCATGTGCACAATAGGTCTACCCAGACGAGGTGATCTTGCGCATGTGGAGGTGCACTGGCGAAGACCTGCCCAGCTTCTTGCAGTCTGTTGCAGCGAACAGCACCACGAATGGCAACGGCAGCAACGCCAACCACGGACTCAATGAGCAAGAGGACGCCGACCACGAGCTGCGCCACACGCACCTGCCGATGAAGCTGAATGCCCACTCTGCGAACCCTGTGCTGGACGTGCTCAAGCGCATCGACTACCACAAAGTGGTACTCCAGTATCTGGACCGAACGATCCAGGAGAAGCATCAGTTCGTGCTGCTCCACGCGATGTCCACGTACCAGTCGCCAGAGGACGTGCTGGCGGATCGAGGGACCACAGCTGCGCAGCTGAAGCGACGAGTAGAGGACTGCCTGCGCCTCGTGAAGATCCGAAACGTGAGTATGAAAACCCCTTATGTATCACCATCCAAAAATGATGATGCTAATGTTAATGCTGTGTGCTTTTTGCTATTAAATACGCAGAAATACATGGCGGAGATCCCTGCGCTGAAGAAGCAGCTTGTACAAGCGGTTGCGAAGTTGAAGCAAGATGAGGTGGGGTTTTCAGCTTTTGGCTTTGTCAAACGCTCGTGCCCTCTGTGTCACTTTCTCACCTCTTCCGCCCATCGTTGTGCTGCTTTTAGATTGACGCTGGGAGCAAAATTGAGCAGAAGCTGGAGGTACAAACGGGCGCTCCTTCTTGGCTGTGTATCAACATCATCTCAAATGCACTGACTTCGTTTTTTCACCTGTGTAGCGATGCGACATTATCGACATTGGACTGGCGGATTTGTCAGAGCACCGCGACACTTATCCCGAAGAGGTACGCGTGGTTTTCTGCCTCAGACGATCCGCATTGGGCTCTACTGATGAAAAAAGTATAAATTGTTCTGGGATGCCAGTGGTCGAGAGAAGCCTACGAGTGCAGTCTGCGCCGGCGACGCAAAGACGAAGAGCTGCGTCAGCGCGAAGAGCAGATGGTGCGACTGCACCAGGAGGCGATTGCCGAGAGCGCCGCCCATGCGATGCACCTGGAGGCAGACATCAACGCCGGCTCATCGGCCGATCTCCAAACGCTCTCGAAGGAGCTCGAGTCTCAGAAAGCAGCAGCAGACAAAGAGCCCAAACCCGAAGAGGCGAACGAGATGGTGTGGCACCCGTAAGTACCTTCCTGTTGATCTGGAACTTTGTGTGGTTGCTGTGATGCTAACGAATCGCATGCTGTTGCTGTTTGCCTCTGCATAGTGTGCTGAAGGAGCTGGTGCCGCTGAAGAGTTTGAATCTCGAGTGGGAAAGCTGGCGCGACCACTAGGGGAAGCTGTTGGTGCTTTCTACTTTTGTAGTAATGAATTTTCAATTTTACTCGTAAAAATTTCGTGCCTGAAGGAGCAACTGCTACAGTCAGTGTATTGGACTCCAGGTGTTAGTGGGCGGCAGATGGCTCTTGACGCCCTGCAACATCACAGAGAATGAATAGACACAGTCAACTAATTGTACACAGCTAATGCATGTATGTACAGGACACTTGTGTGTTAATTATTGAGTCTATGCATGAGTCTGGTGGATAGGATACGTTAGAAAGAACGAGGCGATTGCTGAATGCCATGTCAACATACACTTCTCCACATACCAAAGAAGCAGGCCAGCGCAGCATGATGAACAATGGCTGGTTGTTTCATTTTGTCAAGGAAAGCGTTCATATTGAATTAATTATCCAGAGCTTGTCGCCGTGACTGGGAGGTGCTTCTGCCGCAGCTCCGTCGCAATCGTGAAAACCTTGAGCACGAACGTGATGACGCTTGCGCTGAAGACGCTGGTGGCTGGGAGTGTGGTGGATCGCGACACGTTGTCGAGCGCGATGCAGCAGAAGAACACGGGCGCCAGCGCCAGCTCCACCGCTTTATCTGTGACTTTGTACAGCGCTTTGCATCTGTGTGTGAAGAGGTCCAGCTCGCCTAAAACCAAAGAGACAAGCAGACAAGCAGACAAGTAGGGCAACGTGAGTTAATAATTCTCCCAGCGCCTCTCCATCAATCAATCACCTGTCTCCTTCCTTACCTTTATAGACCAAGAGCTCGGTAGGTTGTCGCGACGCTGTCTTCATTGTCCAGCGCGCTCGGATGCCGCGTGCCGCGCTTCGGATCTTTTCGCGAATGCTGAAAGCGGCATCATCGTTCGCGGAGCTCGCTTTCTGCCAGCGATCGAATCTTCGGAACCAGGATGAGATGCGCTTCTGCGACGAAGAAATCAGACCGTGTCGATAGAGTCGTAAGGCGCCACTGCGCGCCGTGGACGACGGCATCGGCTTGCGCGCGCGCTTCAAGGGCGAGCTGCTGGTCGTGGGGCCGCTGCTGGTGACGATGACGGTGCTCATGGCGTGGCGTGGCGTTGTGGCGGATGTAGCGCTTCTTTCTCTCTGAGCAAGTTGGGCTGTGTGCTTGGAGTGATATATTTTTGGAACTGATGCGCGTCATCGCTGGTCATCCGCTGGCTTGCTTGCTTCAAGAACAATCCTCAGATGCTCGCGAAAAAAGTTTCAATTCAGCACCCACGAAATTCGGTTCAGTCTGGTTAAATATTGTTTCGGCCCAAATGATCGTACTTAATCGAAACTTTCATCAAAGTATGCCACATCATAAACAATGACGAGTCTTCTATTGGGATTGTTCTCCAACGAGTGGCGCAAATGGACTGGGAGGGAGCCCACTTTCACTCGCCGCATTCCCCAACGAGAAGCAGGAAGGAAGGAAGCAAGGAAGCAACAAGCATGTCGTTTTTCTTCCAGAAGCCCGAGAATGCGCTCAAGCGCGCCAAGGAGCTCATCGCCATCCCAGGCATGGACGCCGGCGCCATCAAGCGCGCCAAGCGCTCGGCGCTCGAGATTCTCCACGATGCGCTGATCGCCAAGAAGAACCGCACGTGGCAGCCAGCGCACGAGGAGCTCATGATCGCGTACTTGGACATCTGTATCGAGCTCCAGCTCGGACGCATCGGCAAGGACGGTCTCCACCAGTACCGCAACCTGTCCATCCAGCACAACCCAGCGTCGCTTGAGACCGTCATCACGCACTTTGTGTCGCAGACCGAGCAGAAGCTCGCGCTCGCCAAACGTGAGAGCAATGACCTGATCCTCCTGGCCGCCGCCAAGGTCGACCTCGAAGCTGCGCAGACCCCTGAGGCCGTTATGCTCTCCACCACCACCTTTGAGGGCTCGAGCGACCGCACGGATCGCGAAGTCGTCGTGCCATGGTTGCGTTTCACCTGGGAAACCTACCGCACGGTGTTGGATATCCTCAAGAACAACACCAAGTTAGAGGGACTTTACAAGTCGATCGCGATGAAGGCGTTTGACTTCTGCACGGAGTACACCCGCAAGATCGAGTTCCGTCGTCTTTGCGAGATCCTTCGCAACCACTTGGGTAGCCTGCAGAAGCACACTGCGGCGCCAACCAGCCAGTCGTCGCGTCTGCTGCGCTCGTGGGAAGGCTTCACGCTCGAGGGCGTGGAGAGCCTGCTCGAGATCCGCTACCGCCAGCTGCAGGTCGCCACCGACCTCGAGCTCTTCTCGGAAGCGTTCCGCACGATCGACGACATCAACACGATCATGAGCTTGGTCGACCAGGTGCCTCGCCTCGAGCTGATGATCACGTACTACGAGAAGCTCGCGCAGATCTTCTTGGTGTCCAAGAACCATCTCTTCCACGCGTTCGCGCTCTACAAGTGGTACGGCCTCCGCGTCGCCGGTCTGGAAGGCATCAACGGCGGTGCCGTGCTTGCCACTCTGCCGTCGCTCGTCACCCCAGAGGAGCAGCAGGAGATCGCCACGCGCGTGGTGCTCGCTGCGCTCTCGATCCCGCTGCTGGAGTTCGAGTCTGCGTCCCCAGTGCTGGACGACGACAGCACGCCATCGGCCGTGAACTCTGCGGAGAACAGCCTCAGCGCCGCTGCGCGTGAGAAGAACGTGCGCATGGCGTCGTTGTTGGGCTTCACGTCCACACCGACCCGCGCGATCCTCTTGGAAGAGATTGAATCCGCCGGCGTGATCAAGAAGGCCGTGCCAGAAGTGTCCTCGCTGTACCACCACCTTGAGCGTGAGGAAGTGGATCCACTCCAGATCGTAAAGCTCGTGCAGCCACACTTGGCGAAGATCCGCGAGCTCTCAAACTCGTATAAGAACCAGACTGAGGAGGCGTCGTACGCAAACAGCGTGGAGCGCCTGCTCGTGCGCCGCGTGCTCTTCCAACTCACCCGCGTGTACTCAAGCGTGACGATCGCGCACCTGCGCTCGCTCTTTGTGGGCCTGAACGTCAGCTACCAGGAGATCGAGCAGCTGATCGTCCGCTCGCGCTCACTCAGCACGGTGGCGCACTCGAGCGCCCCGAGTCTCTCGGCCATGTACCTGAAGAACCAGAGCAACAGCAACCAGAGCAACAACGTCGAGGCGTCGACGTCGTCCGCCACGGCGTCCGCCATGCGCACCAAGATCCGCATCGACCACGTGCAGCAGATCATCCGCTTCAGCGAAGCTGTGGAGCTGGAGGCGAACCCTGCGCAGCTGACGCTCTTGGGCGAGCGTCTTGAGCGTGTGCTCAAGAAGGTGCAGTACAGCAAGGCTGAAGACGCCGTAGCCGCCAGCCGCAAGCACCTCTTTCAGACCGCGCGCAGCAACTTGGACGCGACCCGCTCGGACATGCTCGAGCGTCGTGAGATCATCGAGCGCAAGAAGGAGGAGCTCGAGCGCCTGCAGCAGGAGAAGGCGAAGACCATGGAGAAGAAGCGCCAGGAGTACGAGCAGATGCGCCAGCAGGTGGAGCGTGAGCGTCTGGAGCAGGAAGCGCGTCGTCGCGAGGCCGAAAAGAAGCAGAAGATCAAGGACGAAATCGCGCTCAAGGAGACCAAGCAGATGCTGGACAAATTGGGCCACAAGGACATCGAGAACTTCGACTTGGAGAACTTGGACCGCGAGAAGCTCATGAATGACGCTAAGGAGAAGGCCCAGAAGGCCAAGGAGGACGCGCAGAAGAAGCTCCGCGACAGCGCTCGCCGCTTGGACTACATCATCCGCGCCACCCGTGAGGTGGAGCAGCCGATCCTGCAGAAGCAGTTCGCGACCGCGAAGGAGGACGCCAAGCAGATCTACGAGCAGGACAAGCAGGAGAAGCTCAAGGCCGCGAAGGAGGCCTACGAGTTCGGTCTGAAGGAGAAGGCGCGTCTCGCCACTGTGTTCACTGTGCACAGCGAGTTCGTCGAAGCCCACTACGCGCGTCGCCGTGAGCTGTACAAGAAGGCGGCGGAAGAGCACAAGAAGAAGGCTCTGCTGGAGCGTCTCGAGAAGCGTGTTGCGCACGCCAAGGAGCGTTACGACGAGGAGCAGGAGCGTTTGCGCGAAGAGGAGGAGGAGCGTGAGCGCCTTCGTCGCGAAGAGGAGGAGGAGATCGAGCGTCAGCGCCAGGAAGAGATCGAAGAGGAGCTGCGCCGCCAGGAGGAGGAGGAAGAGGAGAACCGCCGCCTCGCTGAAGAAGAGAAGGAGCGTGAGCTTGCTGCTCAGCGCGAGGAAGAGAAGGAACGCGAGGCAAGCCGCAGCGCGTACCGTCCTCCAGTCGCCCGTCGCTCGGAGCGTGAGGAGGGCGAGTGGACCCAGGTCAGCCGCACTTCGACTGCGCGCTCTGCTGCGCCAGAAGGCCAGTGGGACCGCCGTGGACCTCCAGCCCGCGACGACCGCGACGCTCCTCGCGGCTCATTCCGCAGCGGAGGCGCCCGTGAGGGTGGCCTGTCCCGCTTCGGCGACCGCGATGCTCCACGTGAAGGTGGCTTGTCCCGTTTCGGTGACCGCGAGCGTGAGCCTCGTGAGGGGGGTTTCTCCCGTTTCGGCGACCGCGAGCGTGAGTCCCGTGAGGGCGGTTTCTCCCGTTTCGGCGACCGTGAGCCTCGCGAGGGCGGATCGTCGCGCTTTGGCGACCGTGAGCCACGCGAAGGCGGTTTGTCTCGCTTCGGCGACCGTGATGCTCCTCGTGAGGGCGGTCTGCGTCGTGGCTTTGGTGTCGACCGCGAAGAACGTCCTGCCCGCGAAGACGGCCCATCGAGTGGCTGGCGTCGTGGCGGTGGCGACCGCGAAGCTGCTCCTCGTGGTGAGGGCGACGACCGCTTCTTCGGTGGTCGTGGAGGCGACTCGTCATACCGTCCACCTCGTGGCGACGCCGACAAGCGTCCAGCTCGTGAGACCACTCGCGCGCCAGACTCTGGTCGCTGGAGATAAGCGCATGGACAGGTCGGAGGACACTAGTGTGTCTCTCTTCTCGATGCTCTTTTTCTTTTGCCTCGGTTTTGGAGAATGATTATTTAGTGTGGTAGTGGCTCGTGAGTGGAGTGTGTGGCTGCTGTAAGAAGAAGAAAATCAAGAACCGAGAGACAACGGGAGGCGTCCTCTGCAGCTCAGCGCTTTTGTCACAAAGAGAAACTTATTTAACGATCAAGCACCCTACGAAGTAAAATTAAAAGACGTTGACACTCATCCTTGGGAGCGCGTTCGGTTGTTGCGCTGTGATCATGCAACAGCTCAGGATCTCCAGCGTCGCCTTGGGGATCAGGATGCGCATCCCGCCCAGCAGCGACTTTGCCATCAGCGCTCGCGATCTCCGCGCCGCTCTCTCGGCTCGCCTACTCTGTCTCTTTCGCTCGTAGGTGATGAACAGGAACGCAAGCGGATGTGGGGTCGGCGTGACTCGAATCTGCAGGAGGACCATGTTTAACTGCACCAAGATGCCCAGCGTCGTCTTGAACGTCCACTCTTCATCACGCAGCATCGACAGACCTGGTTTGGTAGGAGCGCAAAGCTCACAGTTTTGCTTCTCATTTGGAATCACAACCGGCTCACCGTGAAGCAATTGCAGCTCCTCTTCCTGCGCAATGGACTCGACCTGAAAGCAGATCGCGACGGCTGAGGGTGCGTCCTTGGAAGTGGCCTTGATGGATCGTTGGGTCTTCTTTCGCATTCGTCTCGCTCGGTCACTTCGCTCGTACGCCATGAACAAAAAGGCAAGCGGGTGAGGCGTGGGAGTGGCTCGCTCGTGGAGGAGAACCAGATTCACCTGACGCGCAGCCTCCAACACCTGCAACACGTCTGCACTGCCTTCGCACAGCAAAATTGGACGCTTCGAAGTCAAGTTGACGCCATTTCGTGAGCTTGACAGCAGAATCTTGTCGCCCACACTGGGGGTTTCGAGGATGTTGATGCGAACAGAGAGCGACTTCAGCCGAAGCTCGATCTCGCCATTGTTTGGTCGCGGGAGAATGCTGATCTCCTGCGCGCACTTTGACCAGGAAGAACGCGTCATTTGTTTCGTGTCGGAGCTGTCATCGCGGTCTTGAGGCTCCAGCACAGGCTCTCCAAAGAGATTCTCCCGATGCGCGAGCGCATACGAACTGCCGACTTCCGCTTGAACCACGCTCTCGAGTCGCGCAAATGACGTGGTCGAGAGCTCCTCTCCCCCCGCTCTCTCTTCCCCATTGACAGCCAATACTCTGTCTTCTGGCTGTTGCTGCACGCAGAAGACACCCGTCGAGTCCCACCCAATGCGGCGCTGCTCGGGGTCGTAGTGCTGCACAAAATCCATGATGCTCCGACATCGACGCTTCATGAACGCACTCTCGAGCGGGTATGCGCTGTAAAAGTCTGCGATCGCCCCGACTTTCATCCGCCGCCCCACAAGCGCACGCACGTGGCGCTCGATAGCTGCCAGAGCGCGCGGCACCAACTGTACCTCGCTTTCGAAGGCACCGCGCTTCCTCTGCTCCTCCGTCACCACATGCCCGACCACAGGTCCTCGTTCGCGACTCTGCGGGTCGTCGTCGCGCCAGAAGAGGCCGTGCGCGGCGCCAGCCTTGCGTACGATCTTCTTGAGCGAGTGCGACGGCGCGCCGGCCGCCAGCACCTCCTCCAGCACCTCTGGACGGCGCTGGAAGAAGCCCGAGAGCTCGTCGGGACGCGCCACGCCGCCGCTCGAGAACACAAACGCCGCCACTGCTTCCATTTTCTGCAAGCGAGCTGGTGTTGGTTGTGCCAGCTGACGAAGAAAAAACGACGATTTTTTGTTTGATCAAAGTGTTGAACCAATCAAGCAGAGTCAATAGTGAAAGAAGCGAGGTGATACTGCCAAAGTAAAAATTGGAGCTGTTGAAAATGCTGTTGAAGTTAACAAACTGATGTGGACAAAAAAGCAGAAAGCGAATCGCCGTTCGCCTGGCAAAAATGGCCACAGCCTCACAAACTAAGAGAGCTCTCGCAATCCCACTCACGCCTTCGCAGCTTCAGCGTCGCTGTCGCCCGCCGCGTTGAGCGCCGCGAGACTGTTCTCGTGACCCGTGGCTGCGAGCGATGGAGGCGGCTGCGACACAACCGAGCCGCCCGTCGAGTCAATGTGCGCGTTCGCGTCGCTCGCCGCGTCGCTGACCGCCGAGCCCGAGTACGCCTTGGCCATCGCCGGCTGTTGGTAGACGCCGTCGAGGAACGTGAACGTCTCGCTCGTGCGCTCGTCGTCTACGTCGCAGCACTGGTCGAGCGGCAGGTAGTCGGCGGCGCGCGGGAAGTTGAAGAGCGTCATGCTGTACCAGTAGAAGAGGAACGTGCAGCACGGCAGCCCCGCCGAGAGCACGATCACCGTGTATCCCGCAGGCTTGAGCGAGAGCAGACCGATAAGCGTGATCTGCGCCATGAGCAGCGCGCCGAGGATGAACGAGAACAGCGGCTGCCAGAACGCCCCCATCGAGTTCTGCGTGTTCCACTTGGGTTGGTTCACGAAGAAGAAGAAGCGCTTGTAGATGAGCTCGGACGAGACGAAGAAGAGCATGCCAGCGTAGCCCACGAGCGGCGCGATCGGCGCAAACACGACCACCAACAGGAAAATCAGGTACTGCTGTGCGAGCGAGAACGGCGCCTCGAGCTCCGACTCGTAGTTGAGCGGCGTCAGGAAGAGCCACGGCTGCGGCACGGGCTTCTTCGCGTACGTCGGCGCGAAGATGCTGTGCAGCGTGCCCATGAGAATCGGCGTCACGCGAAGCATCATCATCGGCAGGTTCACGGCGATCTGGGTGATGATGAACGTGATGAAGAAGAGCGACTGGCTCGCGATGCTGCTGCCCAAGAAAAACACGATGCGCGACGGCTGCTCCACAACGGCGGCGACCTGCGCGAGGATCGATCCAGTTACGGTCGACACGAAGAACATCTGGAACACCTGGAAGTTGTTGAGCTTGGAGAACAGACTCGCGTCTACTTCGGTGAGTGACAGGTGGCCCTCGCGCGTTGCCAGCATCTTGAACACGACGTTCGAGAGCGAGTTCATGAGCGAGAGGATCAGTGGCGTCAACTGTTCGAGGAGCTGCGTCAGCCACGGCTGCGTGTCCAGCAGGTGACCCACGAACGAGGACATCTGGCGAAGGTTCTCGGGCTTCGCGAGCGACGTCACAAACGCGGTCGGGATTGTCCAGAAGAGCACGATGAGCAGCGTTGAAAAGGTGGAAATCAGCACCCACGTGGACTTAGAGCTCTGCGGGAGCCCAAAGTTCTCCCACTGGACGTCGTCAATATGCGGTGCCGGTTGGATGCGCATCTTGATCGGGTTCTCTGTCTGCAGCAGCTGCTGCGCCGCCTGAGCCGATCGCAGCGAGCGGAAACTCACAAACGCGCAGCTTCGCATCACGTTTGGCGATGAACTGGCTTTGGGGTCGTCTTTACCCTGAACAGAAGAAGACTTGAGCAGCGGCTGCTTCTCGCCTGAGGTAACAGAGGTTGACGACTCGAGCGTGAGCGCGAGCTTCTGCTCGAGGTTGCGCAAAGAGGTCCACTTGGGCATCGTGCCCATCGTACCGTACTGCGGCTTGGACTCCTTGATCGGGTCGAACTGGTCGTCCAGAATGCTCTTGCGGACGCTGACGATCTCCTGCGTCAGTCGCTGGATCTCCTGGCGGTAGTAGTCAATCGAGTCGACCTCTTTTCCGCAGCACATGCCAAGGAACTTGTAGTCCACCTTGTGGTGCGGACGCGCCACCGGTTCGTCCTTTGCCTTACCGTCCTCAAGCGCCGTCTTATGCTTCGCCTCGGCGTCCTGGAGATCGCTTTCGGCCGCCTCGAGATGGTACTGCAGCTGCGTGCGCTCGTCCACGAGCTTCTCCAATCGTTCGCACTCTACACCAATGTAGACGCTGTAGACCGTGCCTGGGAAGAGGTAGTCCATGTACGCCATGAGCGTCTGCGGACGACGCAGCGCAAAGGGCAAGTCTGACACCACGATCGTGTACTGCTGCGCGTCTTTCTTCGCGAGGAATACGTGGCGGCGCTTGCGGTACAGGTTATACTCGAAGATGAGCAAATGCATGACGTAGAACGTGATCGCGTAGGCAGAGAGCACCGTGAAGATCATGCGCCAGTCGCCCGGACCGACGTTCGAAAGCGTGATGCGGTCGATCCAGTCCACGTGCACGAGCAACTCTGCGAACGATTCGATGTCTTCCGCGAGCACCACCGTTTCATTCAGAGTCGGCGCACTGCCTTGGACCGGGAGCGCGAGCGGCGTCCAGGCGTAGATCGGGAAGAGCGCGAAGGAGGACACGACGCAGAGGAGCGCCACTTTCTGGCCGATGCGGATGAAGCGCAGGAAGACCCAGGCGTCGAGTCCGCACTTCTCAAAGATGTCGTTGTCCGAGATCGACAGCACGAACGGGACCCACGCGAACCACTTGGTGCGCTTGTCGGCGGGGAAGGCGAAGTGGTTCACGGGCTCAAAGAGCTGCTGCTTGCGGCGGCGCAGCACCTCGAAGACCAGCCACGAGAGCGCGAAGAGCGGCAGATAGATCGCCGCGGTCGTGAGCAGCACCGCGCTAGGCGAGCGCACCGCGTTGTCTGCAGGCGTCGTCGCGGCGTTGCTTTCCATCTCTTGTCCTGTTCCCTGTCTCTCGTACGCTTCGACTTGCGAGCTGCTGATGATGCCCTGGAATGGCGCCTTCCACTCACCCATTTCTCGCTCGCAGCCTGATTTGCTCGCTGTACAGTTGATGACAAAATATCGGCTGAGTCTCCTACATCTCGTCAAAATGAATTTGTGAATTTAAAAAAGACAAGAAAATACCGATACTGAAACTGGTAAACACTGATTGAAAGCACCCTTTCGAGCCACAATCACTGCTTAAATTATCCATACTTTGCTGAAGATTTATTGGT
>JAADVN010000643.1:0-15089 GCA_023335535.1 Globisporangium spinosum | reverse complement strand
CAGCGAGGACAAGAACGCGCTTTTTGTGAAGATCCCGATCTAGAAAAAGCACCCTTTTGTTCTATTTACAGCTACCAAAAAAGGTGTGCCATAGTAGCTGAGGGAAGGCGAAACTTCTGTTCACAAACACAACTTGGGGGCAACATAATCCGTACTAAGATCGATACGTTGAATAGAGCACTCAAAAACGCTTCGAACGAAGCACCTGTGAAAAATAAACCTTGAGTAAATCCCTCATTGTAAATTTGTTGACGTGGACAGTGTACTTGTTTTTTAGCCTATAAGAGTTGGTGCGTACTTAACGATATCAGTCGCACTTATTCGAATGTTTACTGTACGTTGAGGCGCAGTGGGCCTTATCCTGTATGCGACAGTCCTCTTTAACAGCAACATTACGATTATGCAAACATCCATCTCTTTTGATGTCATTTACGGTACAGATTGTATCATTAATTCTGTTGTTGCAGATAAGGTTTCTCATCATTTCAACTTTCAAATCGAATTTCGTTCATGAGAGTTCAGGTGGTGAGTATGTGAGTGAGTGGTCTGCTGCTGCCACGTTCAAGCACGGACCTCAAACTGACCTGTTTTCGACCTGTTTTTCGAGACTGGCGTACCCCCGATACGTAAAAAAGCGTAACTCGCGTGCAGAATTGGCAGCTGCTTCGTCGGGCTCGCTGATTGGTTCAGGACGGACTCTAGGGTGCACAGATTACGTTTTTTGTGTCACACTTGCTCGAAAATATTCAATTATAGAGGTTTCAAGATAAAAATGCGAGCTTCCTTTTTCGCAATCCATTTCATTCGTCGACGCCAGCCAGCAGGCATCACCAGTGTGAGCGCAATGTGCTGCTGGGTTGGCTTGGCAGCCATTGGGTTGAATATTTATTTATTTTACGCCACACACCACTCATACAACAAAAGCAACCGTCGCCAGCGCAATCGACGCGTGAGAATCCAGTCAGTAACCAACTAACCAACTAACACCACTCATACAAACTGCTAATATATAGCACAACAGTACCCGAGGAAAAAAAGAAAAAAGATCGCGACTTTCTTTCGGAGGCTCCTCGTGCCTGATCTGAAACGACTTTTCAAAATGGGGCTGTTCCGACAAAATACAAAGGCAGCGATTTGTGGGGCATGCAACGGTTTAGTGCGTTGAGGAGTTGCGGCAGATTGAGCGTCGCATCGAATTATGTAGAATACGTATTTAAAGAGGTAGGTTTGCGCTGCATTTGAGGTCTGTTGACTCGATATCAGCTGGCGGTTGGTCGGCTGTATTCGTTTACACGGATTTTTCTTCTCTTGGAAGTTTCGCGCTGCTTCTCGATCACGATTTAAAATGGGTTGCGTGTCTACACTCCACTTTTCGAAATTCTAATTCGGAGGTTTGTCTATTTTTGCCTTCTTTTAAGCCATGGAAGTTTAAATTTTCCCACTAAAAACCTGCGATACAAAAGATGAAATCTTGGTCATGTCTATTCTCGAAATTGAAAAAATTGGGTGCAATCTGGAGATCCACCGGGCATACAAACCTCCAGTGCAGTAATTCAATCACCCACCAAAACCTGTTGCGAAACCCACCAAAATCCAAAATTCACCGCTCAATTTCCTCAAAAATCAGAGTTGGCATCTCATCTTTTTTTTGAACTGAGTTGAAAAAGCGTGGTTCTCGCACTCACCCTCTTTGATAAAAACGACAGTCACTCACTAAATATTACGCGGCCAGAAGCGCGAAGAAAAGCAAAAGCAAAGCAGCTACCGAGCGAAGAGCTCCAGACAAGAAAGACAAGCAGAAAGCAAGCGAGAAAGCGAGCGGTTCTGTGTCTGTGTGTGCCCGTGCTTGTGTGATATCAGACGCAGCATACATTCAGGCAAGAAGCGCTTCCTTCACATCGACGACATCCACCACGACGTCTGTGGCAGCGGCACCCGTGACCACGCGAGCAGGCAGCGACGAGAGCGCCAGCGGCGGCGCCAGCAGCAGCGGCGGCGGCTTCCGGTTCGACCCGCTCGACACGTCGTATCTGCAGTTCTTTGGTGGCGGCGGCGCGCTAAGCGAGAGCGAGTGGCTCTGGGGGAGCAGCGTGAATAGCGGCGCGAGTAAGAGCGGCGCCACGGTCAGTAAGCAAAAGCAGGCGAAAAGACAGGGAGAGGAAGAAGAAAGCAAACAAACAGGGGGAGAGGTAGACAAGGACGACTCGGTGTTGTCGATGGGGAACTACGACCGTGAGTCTCTGTGGCGCACGATGCCCCAGAACCCGATCCAGAGTCACAGTCACCACCCACAACAACAGCAAGTGCCGCAGTACAACGCGTTGAGAACGCACACAGGAACAGGAGCAGGAACAGGATCCATCCCGGCGAACAACTCCTCGATCTTGGGCGGACCAGGCACTAACAGCAGCGCGTATTACTCGTCGCAGATGAGTGACGCGGAACGGCGGCATCTCGTGAACACCATGCAGGGCGTGTACGGCGCAGCAAGCGGTACAGGCAACACTGGTGGCTATTACAATAACAGCAGCAGCAACAACAACAGCGAGTCGCCCTCGGCCGGGAAACGACCGCGTTTGAGCAGCACAACGAGCAGCAGCGGAGGCAGTAGTTATGGGCGGAGCTCGCCCGTGGCGACGTCGGCGTCGACGCCAATGGGAGGAACCAGTACCAGCAGCAACAGCAACAACACGTACTCGCTTCGCCCGATCGACTCCAGTCTCAGCAACAACAACAGCAACAGCAACATGTACGCGGGCTACCAGCAGTCGCCGTTGACGATCCAGACGAACCAGTCCGCGGGGTACGACCGCGAGAACCCGCTGCCAGACTTCAACAGCGACTGGTTCCTCAGCCGCATGTCGCCCGTCACCAGTGCCAGCATGAGCAGCTTCCTCGGGAACAGCCACAATGCGAGCACGGCGACAACCGCTTCGTCATCCAATAACAACGGGAGCAATGGGAACAGCTCGGGGATGTCGATCGACCTCTCGTCCGCAGGTGGCGCCAGTTCGCGCGGCTCGTTCGGTGGACTTGTGGGGTTAAGCTCGCCGACTGGCTCGTCGTCGATCCTAGGCGGTGTGGAGCTGATCCCAGATTATGAATCTGGTTTTTACTCGCTGTGGAATGGCTCGAACGGCGCGAACCTCTTGGGTTACGACCCGGACCCAGATCAGCAGCAACAACAGCAGCGTGCAGGTGGGAACGGCGGACAGGTCGCGACGCCAGGCTCGCAGATGTACAACCCTGAAGAGGATCTGCGCATCGAGTATCCGCACTTGGACCTGAACCAGACCGACTTTGACTACTTGTATGCACCGATGGAGAACGGGAACCAGACGCCGACCACGCCGTTGGGCACGTCCGCGGGCAATGATTTGCTGAAGCAAGAGCTGAGCGCAGTGGCGACCGAGCACCAGCGACGAATTCAGGAAGAACAGCCGCGGATAGGACGTCCCGTGATGGCGTCCAACGCCAGGAAACGCAAGAACCAGCAATCAGCTCAAGACAGCACTCGACCACCATCGTCATCTATGGCGAGCAGCCAGAAATCGATCGCGAGGCCGAGCCACCCAGCTTCCAGGTTGAATCCAGAAAAGACCAGCGATGGCATTGTTCCTGGACCAATGACTACAGCAGCAGTAGCACCACCACCAGGGGGATTCCGCAGTCTCGCACGGAATGCTAACATTGAGACCCGACGCCCGCAGCATTTGAGTCAACAACAGCAGCAACAGCAACAGCCTCCGTCGAGTCTGATGCATCTCCACCAACCAGGCGTCCCAGTCGCAGGTGTCGGCGGTGGTTCGTCCATGATGAGGCCGAGTCCGTCGTCAGCCGCAACAGCGAGTGCGCCACCATTGAACCTGCGGCATACGATGTTGCCTCTGCCTCCTCCGCCATCCATTCGATCGTCTGTTCCACCAACTTCCACCCCACCCGCCAAGAAAGCAGCAGCAGCAACAGGCGATCTTGGAGACGACGACAACAACGAACCATCGTCAGCGCCGTCAAAGAAGCCGCGCAGTCGCCAGTGCGACTTTGCCGGGTGCCTGAACCGCGCGCGCTCGCACCAGAAATGCAAGAAGCACGGCGGCGCACACCAGTGCGTGTACGAGGGCTGCATGAAGAACTCGCAGAGCCGCGGGCTGTGCATCGCGCACGGCGGTGGCTCGCGGTGCAAGTTTGAAAACTGCGTGCGCGCGGCGCAGTCCAAGGGGCTCTGCAAGTCGCACGGCGGCGGCGAGTTTTGCGCGGTTGAGGGCTGCCGCAAGAAAGCGCATCTGAAGCACCTGTGCCGCAACCACGGCGGTGGCGTGCGCTGCAAGAACCCAAAGTGCGCGAAATGGGCACAGCGCAAGGGCTGGTGCATGGCGCACGCCAAGGAGATCCTGGGCTCCTAAGCGCAAGCTGAAGGCAACGCCAACACACACAAGACAAGACAAGAAGAAGAAGAACGACGCCCCATATCTAGTATTTTATCAGAAGCCCGCCCCCAAAATCTTGTACAGGGTCCCACTACTTTATCTACTTCCGCTGCACGTTTTGAATCGCTTTTCATTATTTTATTCGATTTCTTATCGCTGTGTGTGCTAACAAGCAGCTTCATAAACAAGAAACTCAAACCAAAACCTGTGTTTATCATTTGCTTCGACAATGTCATCTATCTTGCTCCATCACGTCAGTGCGAATTATGAGAGTCACGTTGGCATGGCTCTGTCCATTCATCTCGTAATACAGTGTAGGGTAGGTGTAGAGAATAAGAAGATGAGAAAAGAGCTCGTCGAGGTAGCAAAAATGGATGTAGTATTGTGTGTTTGTCTTTTTCTTCCTATGGTGTTTCGTTAGATAATCAACTCGCCCCTTTCCTTCCCCCTCCTCCTCCGTCTTTCTTCACAAACGCGGGGGCTCGCTCAGCTCACATGGCATCTTTCCGCGAATTATTCATTCTCTCTCACTCTGTTGACTTCTCATAAATAATTCAAGATGGCGGTCGACGAAGGGTTGAACGACGACGCGAAATGCGACGAGTACGGGTTCGCCGCACCATTACCGTCCTCGTCGTCGTTGCCGTTTTCATCGTCGTTGTCATTGTCGCCCCTGCCAGATACAGAGCTCGTAGGTGTGCTGCCGGGGCTGTCGTCGTCTCGATCCGGGTCTTCCTCGTTCGCGGAAACCGGCAGCGGCACCGCGTCGAAAAGATTGTACAGCTCCGACCACGGAAGTTCCTCGGACGCGACCACGCGACGTGGAGGCTGCAGGTCGCAGAAGAGCGAGTGGTTCATCAGGTCTCCTGGCGAATACTGTGGGAGCAGCAGTCCGCTGATTCCGTCTTGCACGATCTGGTTCAGCATCGCTTGATCGTGCTGCTGCTGCTCGTACTGGGATTGTTGCAGTTGGCGGTCGTGGTGCGCTGCGGAATTGCCGTTGCCGTTCCCGCTCAAAAGCATGCCAAAGCTGGAAGTGTCAAAGCCGGTCGGACAGCTGCTGTTCATCGCAGAAGTGGAGGAAAAACGTCCATTGCCGAACGCGTTCTCCAATTTGAAAGACTGGTTCGCGAGCGATGAAGTCACGTCACTCACCATCGACTCCGATTCATAGTTCGACGACGACGACGACGACGAGTTTGTTGGAGTAGTCATCGGAGACTGGATGGACCCGCCATTCCAAGAGTTCTCTTTCTCGGGTGATGCCATGGGCGAGTTTGACGTCGTCGACGAGATGGTCGTAGCTGGTGATGGTGGCACTTGTAATCTTTTCCGCTTGAAAGTACGGTCATCGTTGTTGTTCTCATACACATCCGGCTCAGGCTTGATCAACGCGTGGCTTGCACGACGACTTGAGTAGATCGAGAACCCATCTGAGCGCAGACGCTCGAGACAGTACATGTACGCCCCCATGGGCTTCATGAACAGGATTTCCAGTACGTGCTGCGCATCACTGCCCGATAGCCCCTGCCCGCGGGGCGCTGTCCATCCATAATGCCAGGCCTTGCATTCTGCATTGAACTCGAAAATCGCCGACTGGGAAGCTGTCTCCATCGCAGCGCCGCGGAGAATGCCTGGGAACAATGGATTCATCGGGTGCTCCTTGTCGCGAACCCACGCCAGCACATCGGCCTTGTCAATGGTCTGACCTGGGAAAACGTCGGGACCAGACACAGCCGGATCGAAGGCGCCGTCGAGGTTGATAAAGCGCGCGAACGTCAGCACAATCGGTTGCGTGGACTGGATTGGGCAGATCTTGACTCCACCAGACTCAGTGACGCGCGACACTCCAACGTGGACGCGGATTGAGTCGCCGCAGAAGCCCGAGCTCACGTGACGTCCATTGCGGCACGACGGAAAGCAGCGCAGGTTCTTTTGTCCGCCTTTCTTGTTGTTGCGTTGGTATCGAGTCTGGAAAAGCTGGAAGTTCTTGGTCGGCACGACAAACGACGCGCGCACGTTCAGTCCGTGCGGGTTCTCACAGCTGTCGTTGCAACAAGGGCCGGGAACATTCTGGTACACCATGTTCTCGTCATCGTCTGGGTCGTCTCCACGCATGGGCTTTGTGTTGCCATCTGATTCAATCCACGTACCGAAACTGCATGACACAGAAAGGAAACGCGCATCAGTACGTTAGTTCGTAGCTCCTCATATCTCCTGAGCAGCAACCATAATAAAGCCACAAACCCTGCTTCAATTTGGTATGTCGGAGGCTCGAGCAAGAGCGAATCCCGCGCTGCCAGCAATTTATAAAAGTCTACCCCGCTTTCCACGCTCGATGGGTAGATCTTCCGCATCGCCTGAAGGCTCGAGTATTTCACCTGCAGTGCATAGGAAATGGTGGTCACACGACCGTTAGCATGTTCCCATCCATGCAATATTTATTATGAGAGAGTGCGCAAGAGCGTACGATAGAAGTGTAGGTGAATTCACCGGGCGGCGGCTTCACAACGCAGGTCGAGACGTGGCCGATCGTGTGTGTGTTCTTGAGGATCAGACGCAGCAGGCGCTCGAACTCGTCGACGTGGCGCGGGTCCACGCGCATGCGCGTCACCATCACAGCCTGTTAACAGAACCACACACACACAGCACGCAATAAGGCATCAATATGTCTGGTTGCAGTCGCCATACTTGCCTTCAGACGAGCAGGACTGCGCGCTCCTTGAAGTGAGTTACTACAATGCTATTCAACTGCATCAGCATGGCTGCAGGTCTCCCTTGAGGGCAACTTTGTCACCCACCTCTTCGTCGTCGGAGATGTTGGACGCCTCGAGCACTTCCTTGAGCATGCTGTAGGAGAGGAAGCTGTGCGTGAGCACCGCGTCCGCCGCCTGCTCTTCCGTCATGCCTGTCAGTCTGTCTGTCTGTTTGTGTTTGTGCAGCTCTGTGCAATATGGACGGGTGTGTTTGTCACGTGCGGGCTCGTCCTTCCTGCTTTGCGGGGCTTCTCGATGCGCTGCTGCTGCTGTTGCGTGCGCGCGTTTGGTGCTCGTTCAGTTTTTATCTTTCCTTCCTTTTCCAGCTGCCTGCCACACACGACACCCCCGGTGTATGCTGTAAGACAGGGAGAGTGAGTGCAGGTCGCCGTTTGTTTGTTGTGTTTTCCCGTTCCCTTTCGCTTGCCCGAAGCGACGTCAAACCTCTATTGTAACGTAAACCTCTTCTCAAGCATCACCCAACGAGATTCCTTTCTGGCGCTTTCCATCAGACCAGAACCTCTGTTCTATGATAATCCTCTAAGAACGTGTTAGAATGAGCCAAGTTGCAACACAATCGATTAAAAAGGGATTGCGCAGTTGGCGGTATTTGGCGCCGTCTATTGGCGCAAAGTCATCTCGAAGGCGCCAAAAGAGAAGAGGCGACATGCAGGTGAACGCCAGATGACGGAGAGGGAGACCTATTGAACGGCGGGCATGAGTGAGTGAGTGAATGATGAATGGATGGGCCCATGCGATAGATACAAAGCAATAGCGTATAGCGTTCTAGAAGCACCTCATGGGCCGAGCGTGCTTATAGACATGCAACACAGCCAGCCGAGAAGCCCCCTCAAGTCCCATCCTTCTCGCTCGCTCCTGTTTTCCAATGCAAGCCACTCCTTTCCACAGCATAGCAGACCAGCGACGTGGTCAGGATTAATTGTAATAGCCCCAAAGCTGGCTCGTAATCGTACTTTAGCGACCCATCCAAGTGCGTTCACACACTCGGATGCTACGCCAACTTCTTGATGCGCCTGCGCGCACTTGGTACATTATTAATCAGTGGTGCTTTAAATAAAGCTTTATCCTGTTTCGTAGCAATCTCGGAAACCAAGCGCCGCAAGCCCTCGCGGTTGTCCCCGTTGTTTGCTCTTTTATGCTCTTACTATGGATGCGAAATGCGCCAAGTCGGAGGCAAAACTGGTACAACTATCCGCACTTGGTGCTTCGTCGCAATCATCACCACTGGCATGTTCACGCCCGCTGTCAAAGAGTGCTGTCGCCATCTTCTGAATGTCCAACAGCGACATGGAGTCGCTGCCCTGACTCTTTCGGGCTGCTGGAGCTGCGACAGCATCGCGCAATGTATTGCAGAGCTCCATCGATGGCAGCGCAGACAAGTGTCGAGGATTCGAAGTTGTGCTTCTAGGGCTAGTGGTCTGTGGCTTCTTTGTCTTGATTGAGCTGCTGTGGTTTGCAAACATCAACAGAAACTGATGAGAAAACATTGTTATATGAACAAGTAATTTGAATACATTTACCGCTTTTAGTCAATAGAACAACTCACCTTTTCGACTGCTTTGACGAGCTCTTGCGATCCCACGACTTTGCGCTGTTAGTCTTACTGCTTGTGGAATCGCCTCCAACCGCAACTGGAGACGACAAAATCGCTTCTGGACAGAGCCCCACTGGAGTTTGCGCGCGCAACGTCAGCAACTCGGAGATCGTGTACACTTGTTTCGCTTGAGCCGGATCTTGGTCTGCTGCTTCAAAAGAGCTGCTCTTCTCAGTGGCTTCAAGCGCAGGTTTCTCTACGACTTCAACATCCTTATCTGTGTCATTAGCAGCGCTGAATACTACTGCTTCATGATGAGGTGGAGTAGGTTCTCTCGCAGTCGCCTCGACGTCTTCAACTGGTTCCTCGGAGAACACCGAAATGCTCGCTTCGGCTAATTCTTCGCTCGAATCTTCTATTGTGTTGTCGCATTCTCCACAGGTATCCGCACTGTCGGCTATACTGAGGCCCGCAATCTCAGTCTCATGCACTGTCGCTACTATTTCTGTTTCTGCTGATACTGAAGAGACTTGGCTCGTTGTGTTGCTTTCCTGTTCCACATTCTCCACTGACGCGTAGAACGCATCGTAGCACGCTTGGCAGTAAAGGCACCCATCGCTCTCGTCGAGCACCAGACTCTCAAAGAGCTCTTCGCACGTCATGCAGGGTTGCTCTTCAATCGCTGGCGGGAGCTTCCGCAGCCTCTCCATCTTGGCATGCAGACGCTGGCGCGCCGCGTGCACGTGTCCAGCGCTTCGATTGAGCACGAGATGGCTCGCGTCGCTCAGTACCTCTCGCAGCTCGCACTCGTCGATCACATTGAGCGCGTACTCGTAATAGTCGATGCTCTTCTGCAACGACTCGATGGTGGCGGTGCTGTGTTTCTTCTGTTGTTGCTCCTCTGCTGTGAGTCTCGCGAACGCGTCGCCGAGGTTCTTGCTGAGCACGTACATCGCTGCGTAGTCCTGTGCTGTGTACGCGCTCTCGAGCGCCTTCGTCCAGATGTGGATCGCCAGGTCCACGTCGCCCGCGCGGAACTTGGCGCGTCCGACGCGCATGCCCTGGCGACTCTGCAGCATTATCTTGTTGGCGTTGGATTTTGGCTTTGACCAACCAGAAAGAAAAAAGTGATCCAAGCGAGTAGTGCTTTTAAAGAGGGATTTGTAGTTCTTGTAGAAAGAGGATCCAAAGTGATGACAAAATAGGGTGTTGGGTGATCGCGCGCCAAAGCGTGCTTTCAACATGCAACATCTCTTCGATTCACTTCATGCTTCACTTGTGTGTTTATTGAGAGTTTGTGTGTGATCCAGTAGAACTTCAGTCGTAGAACACTGGGTGGTTACAAGTACAGTCGCTCTTCTTAGTTCTTCTTCTTGAGCGAGTTGAGGTACCACTCGAGCGACTTCTGCACCTTGTCGGTCTGCGCGAAGTCGGTAAAGTCTTCGAGGTCCTTCGCGCGGCCCGCGATCAAACGGTCCGCGGTCTCCTGACGCATGAGCAACTTGGTCTTCACGCGAGCACCATCTACACAAATACAATCGTCACGTGTTAATTATCGCAAATAAACACACCCACATGCCAATAGCGAAACCTGCGAAATGTACCTGGGATAGCGAGCCATTTCTCAATGGCAGCCTGCGAGCGCGGGAACACCTCTTCAAGAGGCACGGCCTCGTCGATGAGCCCGATCGCCTTGCCCTTGGTGGCGTCCACCTGCAAGCCGAGACCGAGCATCTTCTCGGCTTCACGGTGGCCGATCGTGTTCACAAACGTGTCGCGGAACCACGTCGGCGCGACAATGCCCAGCTGGGTCTCGTTCAGACCGATCAGCGGCTTGCCCGCAGTCATGACACGGTAGTCGCAGCACATGGCGAGCAAGCAGCCGCCCGCAGGGCTGTGGCCTTCAATCGCAGCGACCGATGCGAGGCGAGTGGTGTACAGGCGCAGGAACAAGTCCTGGAGCGAGGTCCAGAACTTCGAGAGCTTAGCTGGCTGTACACGGAGAGGAAAGGTTGTTGCACATAGCACACAATTAGCATGCTTGCGCGAGACTGGGAATGAATAGGCAAGGTTCAAATAGATGTGTGAGTGCAACACACCTGTGGCTGGTACATCTCCAGAATGTCCAAACCGGCGCTGAACACCTTCTGGTTCGACGACGCGAGGATCATGCCGCTGCAAACACAATGCATGCAGAGAGATTGTGTATGTTCAGTTGGCGGTGCCCTTGCGAGTTGTCAAAATGCCATCTCCATTGGAGACGTGCAACGTGACCCACTTACCGAACGGTCTTATCCTGCTCGAGCGTCTTGATCGTGTTGTCCAATTCCTGGATGAGCTGCACATCCAGCATTCGCATACGAATTACACACACCAACGCATTAATATTCGCACAAATGCCTAATCAAACCGCCCTCCCTCCCTTCCTTTCGTCAAGCCAACGCCAGTAGAAGCTGCGCTCTTTCACTCACCGCAGTGTTCAACGAGTTGACCGGCGGGCGGTTCAGGCGCACGATCGCGTAGTTGTTCACTTTCTCCACGAGCACGAGCGGCTCAGCGGTGGAGAAGAGCGCCGTGTGCGACGCTGGGGCGGCGCATTGCAGCGCGCGGTTGGAGGATCGAAGTAGTGCGAACATCGTGATGGAGCTCTTGGAGGTGGGTGGGTGGAATGTGGTTCTGGTGGAAGATTGCAGCTTCGCCAGCAAGCAAGATGAAGATGCAGGCAGACCCCTTCGTGCTCAAGTTGAGATCCTGACGTGACTAGTACCACGATTCGTGTCGGTCTTCAAGTCGGTGGCGTTTCACGCGTCGCAGATTTTGAAGACACAATAATAATACAGACTGGGTGATCTGAATAGTGGACCATCTTTCCTGTTTGATACCTGCCACAAGAGTGTTCCCCAACCGTGCTGTTTGAGCGAACACATCCGCCTCAATAGAAGACCCACTACTGCACTAGCAGTTGTTTTTAAATTCGTTAAAGCTTTTATTTGTGAAGTCGATATTTATTATATATAAATTATCTCTTTATAACGAGTAAATGCATCTCTAGGTCAGCTCACCCATTATAAGAGGTGTGTTGCAAGCCGATCCTGATGGGTAGGTGTCTGGCTGGCGCTTCACATTTTTTGCATCCGCATTTTGCCGCCTCCATCAGCAGCGATCGACGTTGAAGAGCTCCAATCGCAAACAAGCGCCAAGCAGCACACTCGCGACGACCACACAAGAACGAAAGAAAGATGACCACGCCACACGGAAAGACGGTCGGCATCTGCGGCGCCACGGGCGCGGTGGGCATTGAGATCATCTCGGTGCTCGCGGCGCGCAAGTTCCCGGTGAAGACGCTCGTGCTCTTCGCGTCGTCGCGCTCGGCGGGCAAGATCGTGCCGACACCGTTCGGAGACGTCAAGATCGACCTCTTCTCGGTTGAGAAGGCCGCCAAGCTGGACTACGTGTTCCTCGCGGTCTCGGGCGACTTCTCGCTGCAGTTCGCGCAGGAGCTCGCGAGCAAACCGAATGGGCCGGTCGTGATCGACAACTCGTCGGCGTTCCGCTACAACCCAGAGATCCCGCTTATCATCCCGGAGATCAACGGCAACGTGCTGATCGCGAAGGAAGGCTCGGACAAGCCAGCACCAAAGCTCATCGCGAACCCAAACTGCACGACTGCGGTCGCGGTGATGGCGCTCTGGCCGCTGCACTGCGAGTTCCAGATCACGAAGCTCATTGTGTCCACGTACCAGGCGGCTAGTGGTGCTGGTGCGGAGGGCATGGAGGAGCTCCGCGAAGGCGCGAAGGCGTACCTTGAGGGCAAGGAGCCGTTGAACAAGATCTTCGCGCACCCATTGCCGTTCAACTTGATCCCACACATCGACAAGTTCCAGGCGAATGGCTACACGAAGGAAGAGATGAAGGTGACCTGGGAGACGCGCAAGATTTTCGACGAGCCAGAGCTGCAAGTGAGCTGCACGGCCGTGCGCATCCCAATCATGCGCGCTCACTCGGAGGCGATCTCGATCGAAACCGCCCGCCCGGTCAACATCGAGCGCGCGCGTGAGCTCTTGGCTCAAGCCGACGGTGTCGATTTCGTGGACAACCCAGACCGCTTGGAGTACCCGATGCCAAAGAACGCGACGAAGAAGTACAACATCGAGGCCGGACGACTTCGCAAGAGTCTTGTGTTTGGTGACAACGGCTTGGAGCTTTTCGTGTGCGGCGACCAGCTGCTCCGTGGTGCTGCGCTCAACGCGGTGCTCATCGCCGAGTTCGTGGAGAACCCTCGCCACATCCCACAATTCACCAAGAAGCCAACCAAGTTCGCACTCTCGCAGAATGCGTTGATGCTCGCTGGCGTGTCGGTTGTTGCTGCCGTCGCCTCGGTCGCAGCACTCGTCGCATTGAAGCAGAAGAAGTAGACATCAACCACAGTGAAAGGACATCAGTCATAGCCTAGACACAACGGACAGCATTGTGCAATGCTGCACTTCAGAAGGAAACACGCCACGTAGAGAAAAGCAGAAATATATTTAGTGATGCTTGTTGTTGCTGTTGTTGTGGGACGATCGAACCAGCAGAGCCGTACTACTGGCGACTGATGATGAGCCTGCAGGAGAGCAGGACGCGCCTTCGACTCCGAGCCCCTCTCGTTCAAACTGCGCCTTTGCGTTCTTCGCCATCCCAGTCAACGAGATCTGCATGCTGCGCAGTTGGTGCACTGCCGAGCCATGATTCATCGTTCGCCTCGTCTCGTTCAGCAGATTGCTTCCACCGTCGCTTGACGGTCTCTCAGGCGCTTCTTGCCGTTTTCTGTAGCAAACAACAGAGTCACGAGCTCATTGGATCAAAGCATGCTGCGCAATGCGGATCGTTGCAGCTTGTATCTGTACTTGCGCGCCAAGTGGGACTACATCATGCGTTGCTGGTTCGCATCAATGTCTTTCTTGTCCAGCAGGACTGTTTTGTTCACGCATGGTTGCTCTCTCAGTATTGCGAGCCGTCATCATACCACAAAGGTAACAGCAACGCACCTAGTCTTGGCGACGAGAACGTGATCGCTTTCTCCCTGTACTTTGGTGTGTTTGCGACCGGGTTCATGCGTAAATCCAGCTCCGTGAGCGCCGTGAGACTGCTCAGCAGCCCAAACACGCCTTCCAGCTCGCTGATGCTGTTCTTTGACAGATTGAGCTGCTCAAGGCCACGCAGCATCGCCAAAGGCGCTGCACTGGCCACATGACAGCCTGATAGGTTCAATATGCGCAATGAGCGCTGTTGGCATAGAAGAAGAGCGATGTTAACATGTGAGCTTCATAGATTTCCCTACGAATGCGGAATGGACGAATATTGTCCATACCGATAACACTTGCAGCGTTTGCATGTCAAATGAAAACGAGACCGTTGGCGGGAGCTGCTGGGTTGACAGGTGCAGTTCCTGGACGTAACAGCAATTCTGTAGTCCTTCAAGGCGCGCGATGCGGTTGCCCTCGAGGTACACTTTCTCAAGCTGCGGCAGGCCGTCGAGGCTCTCGATTTTCCGGATCTGGTTGGTTTGCAAGTGCAGGTGCGTGAGCTGCGGCGCGAAGGCGAGGTTCTCGATCACTTGGATCTCGCTGTCGTAGAGATAGAGCACTTTCAGGTTCGGACAGTGGTGCAGGTTCTCGATCTTCCGAAGGGCTTTCTTCGCGTCGCCGTTGAGCGTCAGGTGCGTGAGGCGTTTGAGGTAGTGCTCGAGGGGCTCGTGCCTGCCGACTGTGAGCTTGGTCGCGTGCACCAGCGCGCCGATGTTGATCTCGCTCACGCTCCTACTCTGTGATGGCGGCATGTCCTCTGGCGCAATGCAGCAGCGTTGATGGTCCCTCAATGAGCAGCAATATTTGCTGCTTTGTCAATATCCCCAACAGCTCCATTTGAAGTCCGATTGTTTTGTCGAGGGAAGACTCGTTCTCAGGATATTGGCTATATTTAGTGTGTCGTTACCAAAGTGCATGCCGCAACCACCGCCACCACTCCAAACAGACAGGGTGGCTCAACAAATCGATGGGCAGGGAATATCCGAGCAATATTCATTCACACACGCGCGACCTGCGATCTCTTGACTTTGGAGCCTCATGCGGGCTTTGAGAGCCATCCGTATCGGATCTTGTTGAAGTTGTCCTGGCGAACAGTTGCCTTGTCAGAAACGACTCGCACCCAAACAACAAACGGACAGTGCAGCACCTCATTCATTCTCCAGCGTACTCGCGAACCATCGCCAAATGCAATCAGCATGCATGCCATGGTAGCGAGCAATGCTGCATGAAGTGCGGAGAGTCTTGCCTTCCTTCATGGGCACCTTCATCAACTTCCCCATTCCAT
>JAADVN010000642.1:0-15104 GCA_023335535.1 Globisporangium spinosum | reverse complement strand
TACTACAAGGCATCTATCACTGGCTGAAATAATAGAAAATGATTTCATTGGCCGATCAGAGCATACCAAGGCCAAGTATAAAATGCGTTGTCGGAATTGCTATCATATTCATCCATACGGTTTCAGTGCAGTGACACGCACCGAGTCGGCAAAGATGGCCATTTCGCATTTTGTGAGTTCACACCAAGAAAGCAATCGCCACAAAAAATCGAGAATTTGATCCCTAAAAGCGCTTGATTGTAGGAGTTGCAGCAGCGTAGTTTGTTTGATAATGCAGCCAGCAGCACAAAGCTCTCGATACATGAAGATCAATCTGAGGTGTAAAGCCCTCCACCGAAACCAATACCCAGTCTTCAAACGAAATCAGCACTGTGTTTATTGCCTTGGATTTGTATGGATACGCTATAAATACGTCAGGGTCGTGCGTTATGTCCCAGAGTTCGTTCCCTCGATTTACTTCAGGTAATTGCCAATGCAATGGACAAAATGTCTACAATGTACGCAGATCCCATAACGGGAAATTGAATCATCCGAGATGGCGATGTCCGTGCGCTTGGTGCGGCCGCGCTGGGCGGCAGACTCACAGAGCGTTTGGTGTAGACTCTGCTGGAACACGGGCACCTAACACATGAAAAACATGAGAAGCACGAGAAGAGCAGCATTTGGCGATGAGCTTCTCTTATGGTTGGTGCGCTTGAAATGTTGGGACGCCGAGTACAATCGAAAATGTACTTTCGCCTTTCAAGCAGTCAAAGGCGACCGACCCCAGTTGTTTCACTATAGGGGGTGCCTGTTTGAAGCAGCTTCTAAAAACAGGTTGCTAAAGTTTTCCACTGTCTGCTTTGATCACTATGCATGCTATAACATCTTGTTAGGCTTTCTAAAGTTATGGTTTGTGATGCTACAACACAATCGAAGTTGCAGGCGCGTGCTGGTGTTATTTCCAGCACGTATTATATATCTACCAATGTGCGCGAACTACCTCTCGCAAGCAGCTTTCCCTCATGCTCTTTGTGCTCTACTTCACCCGCTCTAGCCCCTCTGGACCTCACTTCCCTCCCAAAACAGCTTCACCCACTGAAGCCCAGTCGTTAGTCTTCGAGTGTCGCGTCCGCACTCGGCTGGTAGTCAGAGTCAAGAGCCCTCTCTCTCTAGATTTGTTTCCCAGAATCCAACGAAAGGTTTCCATCAACAGTCCAGAAACCTCCCAGACGCCATCTCCATGAGCGACTCGGCCACGTGGACGACCTCGAGCTTGCAGAGCTTGCCGTCGATCGACGTGCACATCGTGATCGCACCCCAGAGACCCTGTAGTCCGCTGTTAAAGCACACAGCGGGCACAAACACAATGAGTCAGCCAAGAGATTCAATCAGGACATACACAGCAGTCCAGTCTATGTTTGCAGCCGCTGCTTCTTGGTGAATTCGAACAAACCTACTTTTTCCGCACGCGCAGGAGCGCCGTCGTGGGCTCGACCTTGGACGTCCGCTGCAGCGCGAGGATGTCAAATTCGCTCGCGGACGCGCCCATGACACCAAACACCGTCTTGAGTGTGTTGTCGAGCGAGAATTTGAGGCGCTTGGCGTCGCACACCGCCTCCACGCCGTCTTCCGTCAGGCTATAGATGGGCACGCGTGTTGCATTGATAGAAGAACACACACACACAATCAGCACGTTGAGTTGTTTGGTCACCTAGCTGAGCAGATGCATACGCTTCGCAACGCAAGCAGCGGCCCACAGACGGCTACGTACATGGCGATCTTGACAAAGTTGAACTCCGAGCGCAGCACGAACTTGTGGTGCAGTGGCGTCGCTACTGCTGGTGCCACCGCCGCAGACGTCGCGCTCGCCATTGTTTTTTCTTGTGAGTCCGATTGTCTTTTGAGCTCACAAAACCCAAAAGGAAAGTTGTTAGGTGGCCCACATCATTTAATAAATGTATCCATGACACTCGTCAGCATAAACCACTTCGCTCGCACTCACAAACTTGTGAAGATCAATGCGAACGCTTATATTAAAAGGAAGACAAAGCAGATACTACGCAAGCTCTTGCATGTAGTCGGACTCTCATCACAGGGTGGATCAGATGGTCAGGGCTCATACTGGACAGTCGGTCCCGAATTATAGCTTCTTTGGGCGTCTCTGGCGCTCTGACTCCGTCCGTTCTGCATTGTCAGAGCCGCCGGTGTTGCGGCGCTGGCCATCAATGTAGAACGACGCATCTTCGTCCGAGCGCGTGCTGATCGCTGAGAGGAACGAGTCGCCATCGCCGCGGTGGTTGTAGCTCCCGCGCCCATCGTACACGTCATCGTCGTCGGAGCCGAGGTCGTTCTCGTGGTTTCCGCTCATTCCAGTATCGCGCAAGTACGCCGCCACCGACGATTCCATCCCTGCTATAGATGTTGAGACATCACTGCTCATCGTCGCCAGCGAGCGGTTCGTGTCCGTGTCCAGCTCCGTGCCGTATGAGTCGACCGAATCGCTCTTTGCCAACTCCGGGAAAGTGAAACTCTGCATCTCGTCAATGTCGATGTCGACATCTCTATCATCTTCTCCATCCTTGGCATCTTCAAACATCAGTCCAGTCGTGTCGATCGATCCCTCCGTATCAAAGTTCCCGCTCAGGTTGGCTGCGCTGGTGTCGTTGTGTGCCGTCATGAGGGAGTGGTTTGCCCCCACCTCGGAATTCGTCGTGTATGAGTCCATCGAATCGCGCTGTCCGAACGCGGATGGGCGACCGACAGCAACTCCGTTCACGTCAACAGCTTCAGTGGCGAGAAACGAGCTCTCGCTGTCCTCGATCTCAGTCTTCGATCGGCCGTCGAACCAGTCCGTCGCAGTAGATTCCGTGCTGAAGTCGCTGTACAGCGACGTGTTTGATCCTGGTGGAGCTCGCTGCGCTCCGATCGCTCCGGCCGCAGCTGCTGTCGAGGTCGAGGTCGAGCTGCGAGGAGAGCGACCGTCAATGTCATCATCATAGGACGACATGTCACTGTCCGTAAAGCGCAGGTACGACTGACGAACACGAGGAGGATCGCCAGGGTTTCCAGTCGATTGCTGCGGCTGAGGAACTGAGCTCATCTGTTTGAAGGCTGGAGGCTCAGCGACCACATCATCGTCCATGTCATCCACATCAACACTGGCTTTGCGCGGAGGTGGAGGAGAAATAACGACTGGAACTGGAGAGCGAGCGTTGCTGGTGAACTGGTTTGCGCTGTTGAGAGCCTGGTACGGCGTTGGGCTCGTACTCGCAGCCGAGAATCGGTCCACTGGGTCTGTAGGTCGGTTACCGAACGACGTTCGGTCGCGCGCAGGACTGCCGTTCTTGTAGTAGTCGTTCTGTCCATTCTTGTTGCGATCTCGTGCAGCCGCCGCACCGACAACAGCGCCAACTGCAGCGCCTCCAGCGATACCAGCAGCAGCACCAGTATTCTGGTACTGCTGTTGTGAACGCGCATCGTATTGTCCCCATTCATTCGACACATTTCGAGCATTGCCCGCTGCCCCCAGTGTAATACCTGTTTCACTTGGCAGTCGCTCATACGGGTTGCGTTGAGCGCCACCAGCAAACTGCTGGCTCTGCTGCGAAGCCATCGCGCCATTGTTGCTGAAACCATGCTGCTCGCTCTTGTTATCGTACGGTCCGGACGACTCCATTCGCGCATACGGCGGGTTTCTTGGTCTGTCATCGTTGTTGTTTCCGTTCTCGAGGTTGATCACTTCGTCCGACGATCGCGACTTGTCCTTGTTCTTGCACCCGCGCACCAGTTTATGGACGATCGTGTACGCCTGGCGCAAGAACAGCAGGAAGAAGATAAACATGTTGACGCCGATGATACCGTACGCGACGTTGTCGCGAACCTCCTGTGGGAAGTAGTCATCCTGCACGAGCATGAGCATCATGCACACGAGCACGACCTTCATGAACACCGACGTGATGCCAATGTAGTACAGGAAGCGCAGCAAGTTTGGTTCGCGGGCGAGCAACAGGATCAGGTACAGCACCGTGATGCCGAGGATGCAGAGCAGCTGCGTAGTCGAGTCTTGGACCACGCCAACGACTGCACCTGTGGAGACTGCGAGCAGGATTCTCGGCACGAAGAAGAACCGGTTGTCGAAGTTGTACTCGTCGTAGTACGCGCTGTACTTCGCGCTGAACGGGCGCTGGTCGTGCTCGTACGTGCCCAGGTCCTGGAGCTCTTCCTTGTTCGCGGAGATGATGAGCACGCCAAAGAGGATCGCAAAGCCGACCATGACGATCAAGCCGATCGTGCCCCACACAAAGTACTTGTCGCGGTCGTCGCTGCTGTCTGCATTCTCGTAAATGTAGAAGCTGCCGGCCATGCTGAAGATGTACTGCGCAAGCAGCAGCGCCAGGATGCCCGCCCAGATCACTTTCCGGTACAGTTTCGCCGCGACTTCACCGAACGACTCTTTCTTGCTGCACATGGAGAACACGACGACACCGATGATGTACAGCACGTGAATCGCGCCGAGCACGATCGCAAAGCTCAGCAGCGTGTAGAAGAACAGGTTCTGCGGCTCGACGCCGATGAGCGCGGCGTATCGCTTCGGTCCGGTCTCGCCACTCGCAGTCGTCGACAGCAGACTCGTGTCGAGGCGTCGGCTGCGACTGTTCCCTACCACGTCGGTGATGGACTTGGGCACATTGAAGTTAGTCCACGCCATTTCGCGTGAGAACTGGTGCAGGAACACGGGTGCGCCGTCGATCTGCAGCTGGCTGATCATGCTGATGAACTGCGCCTGCTCGATGATGTGCGTCATCTCGTAGAAGCCGCTCGAGAAGCTCATGACCGACGCCGCGGACGGGAAGAACGACGCCCAAAGCATGGAGCCGACGCCTGCTGCCGCCCCCGCCACGAGTGACGTCGCGATCACGCCCGACGCCAACGGTCCCGCGCTCGTGTCCAGGAAGTGCAGCGTGCCGGTCGTGTTCGTGGGCCAGTCCGTGTTGACGCCGAATACACACCCGGAGCAGTTGTTGGCCGCATAGACGCTGGGGCTGAGCGAACCGATGTCCACATTGCTGCCGAGCCCGAGCGCCTCGCGGATCTGGTCCTCGCCCCACGGGATCATGTACAGGTAAAACACGAGCACGAATGCCGCGAGCATGGCCAGCGACACGAGGATGCCGATGAGCTGTGTGAGCACGATGCAGCTGCAGCACTTGACGACGGTCTTCACCGGGTTGATCATCCTGCCGTCTCTCTGTCTGTCTATCTGTCTATGTGCTTATAGATAAATGGAGCTTCTTACACGTACGCGGGTGTCTGTCTGGCGTCGCCTCTCTGCTCACTCGCTCTGCTTCTGCTTCTGCTTCTGCAAGAGAATGGGAAATGCGGCGGCACTTGTACTTTTGCAGTCAGTCCGACAGCGGCGGCGGAGTGTGGGTCAACGAAAAAGTGGCGTGGCGCACGCGACGCGACCTCACGTATTTTATCGATTGAACGAGTAAGTTACATTGCTTGGGTTTTGTTTGGCTCAAGATTAGATGCATGGCGAGCTTCTCGGATTTAAATTACGTAATTTATGCCTGCGTTTTGTGGTGGGTGATGGATTTTCGTGTGCGTCACGACAATTCGGTCATGAGAAGGGGATGCGCTATTGAGACTGACTACATAGAAAATTTGTGAGAGTGGGTAAGCGCACCAACGCGCTGTGGCTTTGGAGCATCGGACCATGAAGAATTGCAATGCATGCTGGATTTACATATATCGGCTCCGATTCAAAGAAAGTAGCGCTTTGTTTTGATCTTTCGTGGAGGTCATGCTTTGCGCAACACCCGCGAGTGAACCCATGTCTAAAGATAACAGCTAGAACGTGACGGTTGAGCCTAATGATAATGTCCAATCAGAACCGACCATTTTGCAATGAATGGAAAGTATCTTGCAGACGTTGGGTTCGAATGCAGTGGACCGAAATGCGTTTGCGGATATGTGCGAGCTTCAAGCCTGCAGACACAATCGTGTTTCCATGCATGGCTAAGCACGGGAGAGAGAGAGAGATACCTTGGCCAAGAAATTCTCTATGAAGACATGTCGCGCGAAAAGCTCATTTGCGAGCAAAGCCTCTGTCTAAACTCGAGCAAGAAAATTTTCGCTTTCACATTGCTTTGAGTTTTTTGTCTCGTTGGACACTGTCACTTTACGCAGCGTCGTCCATTTTGTGCTCCAAATGGCGAATCCCGCCTTGCCCTCAGATGAATGATGATGCACGAGGCACAAAAACAGTCAAGGATACCAGTCTCTGTGGTCCACACAAATCAACCACCCTTTTATCAAAAATACTCCTTTTAGGCTCCATAAACTATTTTACTACAATACTACTTAATAGAAACGCTTCATTTTCATTTCTTTATCCAACTCCAGTTTCTAAATTCAAGCACTAGCTTTCAAACACCAACAGCTCTCAATCACCAAGAGCCAAGCATGAGCGAGACGCACCCATTCGAATGGTATGAGCTCGCAATGACACGCGGTTGCATACACGCCGCTCTGTGCATTACTAACCTCTGACTACGTGCATGTGTGTGTACTGTATTGCGCTACTACAGCGACGTCAGCATGACGTTCCCGGAGGCGGTCGACGCGCAGTACGCGCTCGAGACGCTGCAGGTGGACACGGAGATTCAGCCAGACAAGATCCACCGCACGTTCTCAGTCGACGGCGCCAACCTCATCGTGTACGTACCATCGGCTCGACCTGCTCTATTCTACTACGCGCGCTTACGTGCGGCCCCATGGCTAATTGGCTTCTGTGTGTGTGTTTGTGGTCCATGTGTGTGCTGTTTTCCAGGCACTTTGAAGCCACGGAGATCCGCCTGCTGCGCGCCGCCGTCTCTTCGTTCTACGACATGGGGCTGCTCGTCGCGCGCACGCTGCTAGAGTTTAAGGAATAGAGCATCGCCACCACTAATATACTAACAGAGCATCAGTGTTTGATATCCCAACGAATATGCGCATTCACTATTCTATTGCTCACATGACGCTGGTCTGCTTGCATGCGTTGGTTGTTCGTATTTTGGCGCCAGCAAAGAGGAAACAACAATCGATGGGGCTTCTATTAAAGTACAAACTGACGGACTGATGATGCGTCAAATCAAAATCACAACTGCGATGATGAAGCCGCCGCCGCCGCAGCAGCAGCCGCGCGAGAGCGTCGGGCGCCTGCTACGCTCCGTCCAGGACAGCGAGCTCTTCCACGTAAGCGCCTCCGCTGTGCGCATGTCTCTATGAGCTGTCGCTATGGTTTTGTAGTTAATCCTGATGTGTATGTGCGTGCTCTGAATGCAGATGGAGCGCGCGATTGAAGAGCACGACCGCAACCAGCACAAGCAGCAACAGGAGCCATTGCTACACATGTCTGATGAGGATGAAGGCGCTCTGAGTGGGATCAGCGTGAGCGCTAGAGACGGCAGCGCTGCTATCCGAGTCATGGAAGTAAATGAGAAGACGCCAGCGGCTCCGATGAGCAAGGTATGCGCTTTGTGTGTGTGTGTGTGTGTGTGTGTGTATGTGTGTGGATTGAGCCATGTGAGGTAGAATGGCAGGCAATGTCGCTCACTCGTGCTTGATGCAAATTATCTGTATATAACTGTATAGACACAGCAGGAGCGACTGCTGACACTCGCAGATCACAAGCGTATCGCGAACCTGCAGAGCGTGCTGGTAAGAAAACACCAGTGAAAATGGAGTCTCATTGCATTGGCTGGCTGTCGGGTACTCACATTGATCTCTGCATCTGCTATTGTAGGGCGCGGTCGACAGAGCCTCGCGCTCAGAACTACTTCACGATGATACACAGAGGTACAGTCGGTTAGCACTGCTTACCACCGTGTCTGATGATACACTGGTTGCTCAATATGGTCAATGTGGTTGATTGGCTTGTTGTTGTGTGACGAGGGCTCAGGAACATGCTCTCAGCGCTCACAAGCGCGCTCGTGACGCAGATGATGGGCAGTTGCAGCACCACGAAGGACAACTGCTGCGTGTGGGGCTCCGAGGCGTGCAAGCTGCACTTGTTGCTCTATTGGATGGCAACGAGAGGTTCAGGAGGAGGAGGACAGGACGTAAGCCCCATCTCCACTGGTTCTTCTGTGCTTGAGCTGCTGCTCTTGTGGCTCTCATCTGAAGGAAGCAACAGCAGCAGTGACAAAACCCAGCGAATGGCCGCTGCGCTCGTGGTGTTCGAACTCATCCAGCGGCATCGACGCCAGTTGCTAGTCTCAGCAGCAGTAGACAAGATGAGCGGCAACAATACTCACTCCTTGCTCGGCAGCGACCTCTCTATCGCTTTTGTTGAGAAGCTCATCCAACTCACTCGTCAAGGAAGCGTCGCCGTTGCTATTGCAATCGGATCAAATGGAGATCGAAGGATCAAGCTCACGAAGCTCGGGCTCGTGGCGCTCGAAGCGTTGGTTGCAGTGCTTTGCGACCAGGCTGCTACTTTGCTGGCATCTGCTGAAGAGGAGAAGAGCGGGGGTTCTCCACTACCAGAGCCCCAGGTTTTCTTGGAAGGATGCGAATTTGCGATCACCACGCTCCAGCAATACCATGGAGCTACGAACCGAAAGAAGTTCCTCGCGTTGGCGCTCAACCAGCTAGCAGGGTACGTGGCGATCTGCCAGTCAATCGCAACGGCAGAGGACACAACTGCAAAGTCTGCAGCGCTAGAGATGCTCTGTTGGCACTGGAGTGCGTCGGCGATGCTGTTGTGTACAAGAAGCGACGCTGTGATCCGATTTCGCAAGATCAAACCTCCTTTCTCAGCTCTCAAGGCTGAGATTGTTCTGCGGTGGTCTAGATCGTCAGATCATAGTGATGACAACGCCGAGCTGCTCACTGCGAGACTTTGTCGGCTTTGTATCCTGTTGAACTTGACAACAACAAGCTCAAGAGGGAGCGACGTGATTCAAGAGCTCTCGAGAGACCTGGAAGCGAAAGGGAAACTACTTCTCCTGCTTGTACACGTTTTGGAAGTGAGCATGTGGGGTAACTATGTGGTGCTGTTCGGTTTGGTGTCGAGAGTTCTACGAGCGCTCGTGATATACGACGAAGAGGAAGCGCGCTCTACGCTCCTTGAGACGGACGAAGACTGCCGAGCGCTGCTGTCGTTACTGCTGCGCGCGTCGAAGAATGGGATCACGTCGTTTGGACGTGGTACTACTGCAACTGAGGATCGTTTGCTGCACCAATTTCATCAATTGATCGCAGACTTCATTGTCCAGAGCAGCAATGCATCACTCATTATGGAGGTACACAGGTACCTGGAATCAGCAGAGCCGAGCTCCACACTGGTGAGTTATATCGGAAAATCTGTGCATCTGTGGATAAGGATCTGTTCGTGGCGAGTTTGACGTCATTGCTGTTGCTGTCGTTGTTGGTTTGCTCTACATAGGCTGCTCTTTCCTTGATTCCAGCCATGTTCGATCGACAGCGAAGCTCAAACCCGTATCAAAGAGAGCATCTGAATATGTGGAGGTGAGTTACGTGCATACCAGTTGTGACACTGTAGCCTGCAATGTTGTTGGTGCTGACTGGATTAAATCCTGCGCAGGCGGCAGCTTTCGCCAGTTATCGCAGAGCTACTTACTCAAGAGGACTCGGTCATTCGTCAAGAGACTCTGCTGTGCATGCCGTTGCTGGATGCTGAGTACTTCGCTCGGCTGTTTACAAATCTCAGCGAGATTGGAGAGCAACTCTCAGCTATCGGATTGACTTTGCTGTTCACCTCAAGCGAGGGATCTGGAAGAGACGAACTGGAGCAGATTACGTCGGCGTTCATTGACTCGTGTCGAAATGGTGAAATCGACCACCCTGTCACCTTGGGGCAAAGGCCGCATATCAAGTCACCAAGTGACTGGACTGTGTACGCACAACCAACGACATCTTTACAATCCCCAGAACTCCACAGTGAACATATCCAGAGGGTCCAGGAGTACCAAGAGCGCGTCTTGGCGTTGTCTTCATCAGCAAATGGGTCAGTGTGGGAGCTGTTGTTCGAGGTTCAAATATGTGATGACATACAGATTCGTTTTTGATGGAAACCTTGGATCTGACGGTTGCTGTTGTTGTGGCTGTGGAACTGGTTGTCCAGGTGGATCAAAGTTGTGAAATCACCAGAAGCGAGAGTTCGGATCGTCAGCGTGCTGCTTCGAAAGTTGTTTGGAGCTCCGCGAGATCCGTTCTCGTTGCGATTTTTGCGCGAACTGGTCGCTGTAGGTTGGATCGACGCCGCTGGTGATGACGACACGACCTCCGCCATTTTGAGCTTAATCTTGACAGAAGTCACGCGACAGATGAAGGTTCGCTGTTTGGATGTAGTATTCTCTCCTCCCTTCCACTCTCATCTGACTTGTTAGTTAACCTTGCTGGCAATTTGGAATCTAGACTCAGACTCGACTCACCGAGAAACTGTTGGAAGACCGATCGAACAGCGCGACAACTGCAGTGGAAGTGCTCTTGTTTGCGCGCCTCGCGCCAGTTCTCGTCCTTCGCGTGCTCCCACAAGTTTGCTTCTTCAAGTTTGGCAAGCAGAAAAACCTTCACGTGAGTCTTCTCTGGGCATGTATGTTCTCTCTCTGGCGAACATGATCCTCACTCTAACCGATGGTAAATTTGGTCGAATTTGCCAACTATGCAGTGCGATGTTGAAAGCGCCTCTCACTTGGAAGAGTTCGTGGATGCCAGCAATATTGCCGCTGGTGGTGACGATGACAGTGCGTCTACAGCAGTCGACCGCGACCTCTTCCACCTGCTGGCGTTGCAGGTGGTCGACCCACTGGAGTTCAAAGAAGTGAAGATGCTGTCCGTGGAAATCCTCGCAAAGCTGCCTCCTCCGAGCGTGACGCCGTTCATTTTCGCCCAGTTGCTGGCGTTTCTCCGAGAAGAAGGGCCGATGATCCCAGCAACTGCGTTCACCGAGTCGCTGTACAAACCTGCTCTGCAGAGTCTACAGATTCCAGACTACTGTGGGATCATCACGGCAAAGCTGATGGTGTACTACCTCAACCGCGTGATCAATGAAGAACTGGAAGATGTGTTCCAAGACGCGACCCAGGTGCCGTTCATCCTCGCGATCCTGCTGCAAGTGCTGAGCATCCCGTGTGTTCCTACCAATAGTGGAAGAAATGAGAGAAACCTGCTCGCGGATCTCCAGATGGGCTGCATGGACTGCGTGGCGCTGCTCATTCTGCGGAACCTGGGAGATTCTAAAAGCAGCATGGAATCAGGGCCAACAGGAAGGGCTACAGCATCTAGCTCTCTGCTGGACGTGCTTGTGGACTGGATCATTTTCGACAATGCTGTCGCCATTCAAGCCGAGGATGAGCCCAAGACGCCGAGTGCGCTGGTGTTTGCAGTCGAGATGATGGTACTCTCGCTCGTGAGCAGCGACCCGCAGCAGAATGATGCGGACCTGAGTCTGCCGCTTCAAGTGCGCATCTGCGGCTGCAACATCCTCCTAAGGTACGTGCTTGCTTTATTCTATGGTGTTGCTTCTTTGGCTCTTCTAAGCTGGATCTGTCTCTTGGGGTATTTGTGCCAGCATTATTGGGCGCCTCGACGCGAGTACTTTGGCGACTTTCAAGGCCAGCCGAGCGATTCCTCGTCTGATTGCGACCGTGTCAATGGGAAGCACCCAACTGAGAGAAGAAATTGTTGCCGGGTGCTTCCAGGTACAACAGCAAGCAACGGTGGATAGCACAAGCGAGGTTTAGTGTTTCAGGAGACTGACTCCTCGGTGGTTGAATTGTGTTATTGTGCACAGGTTTTGTTTAGCTTCATCTACAAGACTGCGGATACGATTTTGGTCAAGAACGCCAGCGATATGCAGCTGATCAGCGAGTGCTTTGGTCTGGTAGTTGAGCACCTGGAGAGCTCGTCGTCCAACCAACAGGTACACTCATACATTGTATTTTGCGTTACGACTGCTTTATCGTACTAACTCACCGTTTTCTTTCAATACCTTATTTCTGCCTGGCAGGTTTGCATGAACGCCCTGAAAGTCGTCGGCGCAATCATGGGCAAAATGCCCGAGTTTTTCGGCGCAGTCTCGGAAGAAACGTTCCAGCAGTTGGTCAGGTACGCTCGAATGGTCGGAGTTGAGAGTTATTACCATTCCACGCAAAATCCGGCCTTGCCATCTAATCTGACGTTTGACTTCTGGATCACTACGGAGCTGCAGGAGCTTAAAAAGGGTTCGAGACCGATCGTCCGATTCTTCTTCAGAATCCCAGCGACCAGCAAGCGACTTTGCGCAGTCGCTGCTCAACGCCCTCGCGCAGGCGTAAGCGTCACAATGCGAATCACCCAGGACTCAGTTTTGTAAAGCCACATTGATGGATTACTTCCGAATTGCTAGAGCAAAAACCAGTTTCAAAGACACATGCAAAGCCAAAATCACAATGGAAAGTCAACCAAGTCGAGGTAGGTTGCTCTTGTCCTCACAAACAACCACCTTACTGCTTGCGCGTGGCCGCGATGTAGAGCGCCCAGGCGCGACTGAGCCCGTCGTCCATCGGGCACTGCGAGAGCACCTGACACGCCAAGCCACTGTCCACCGCGGCGTAGTTGGCAAAGAGCAGCGACGTCCAGCCCGAGGCGTGCTTCTGCCACTCGTGCACAAACGGCAGCTTGCTCAGCACCTGGTCCCACTCCTCCTTCACAAACTGTGCCGAGCGCACGGCCTGCATGATGGGCGACACTGGGAGCATCTGGATGCCGTGGATGCACTCCTTGTTGGGGCTAAACCACGTCGTGTAGTCGCACTTGTTGTCAAAGAAAATGCCCGTGATCTTGTTCTTGCGGAACCCCTCGGGGTGGATCTGGTTCCCGTCCGCGATGAGGAAGTATGTGTTGACCGCAAGCGAGTAGACCTTTAGCATGAGCTTCGCGAGCTTTTCCATCGCGTGGTTCTGCGTGATGTGGCTGTAGAGCGCCACCCCGTAGAAGAAATTCACTTCCTCCGACGTCGACTCCTCGTCCTTGCCGTCGGCCATGGGCGTCACGCCATGCGAGTACGAGTGGCCGAGGAACCAGTTGAAGTTACGAAAGCGAGGGAAGAACTTGTCCCCGTCCGACGGGTTGATCACGTCGCGCACCAAAGTGTCGATGAACATGCGCAGTTTCACGGCGTCCTCCGAGTGTTTCCACACGTCGCCTCCTAAGTGTAGCACCATCGCCGCGGCTGTGATCACGTATCCGTAGTGATAGTGGTGGTCGTTGTAGACCGCGTTGCCGAAGTCCACGTTGATGTCGCGCTTCACGAACGCCTCGCTGGTGATGATGCCCTTGTAGACCGTGTCGTAGACCAGCGGGTACGCCGATTTGTTCTCTACAAAAGCCTTGAGGATCGTCTGCAGGTGCGCAATGCCGTGCTGCGCGACGTCGTGCATCTCCGGGTTCGTGGTCTCCGCAAGCTTCTTTGCCAACAGACACATCGTGCCAAACTTCTGCAGCGCCTTGCCCTTGAAGTAGTAGCTGCCTTCGTGCGGCAAAGCTTGGTCCCAATCCCCATAAATCTCGTCCTTGAGCACTTGGCAGAGGTTGAGCGCCGCCACTCTGTCCGGCGACAGGCTCGCCTGCGGTGGATGGAACGCAGTGTACTTCTCCACATCCGCGCTGATGGCCGACGGCACGCGGAACTCCCACTTGGGCAACGACGTTTCCGTGGTGTACGCCTGCATGGGGCCACGCGTGTGCGCGTGAAGCGTCAGCTCTGGCTTGGGCGTCACTGGTGAGGTGTAGGACGAGCTGACAAACATCTGGCGCAGATGGTCGAGCGCAAAGTGCAAAAAGAGCGGCTTGTCATGCTCCTTGGAAGGGACAGTTACGAGCTTCCAGTCAAAGCTGAACGACTCGGCGTTGCCACCCTCGTGCATCACACGCGCGCCTTTCGCAAACACACCGGCGGAACGCTGATAGAGCTGCAAGATGCTTGTATCCGTAGCGTCGCCGTCTGGCTTGTTCGAGACGTACGCGGCCTGTACAAACCCGTCAAACTTGTCTCTCGTCGTGAGCTTGTTGTTCTGGAAGCGGATGACTATCGATGCCGACGCGTCATTCGGGAAGAAGAACAGGTTCCACTTCTGTCCATTGTTGAACGTCACCACGAACGACTGACCCGAGTACTCCTGTCCATCGCGCAGCGGCTGGCCATTGATCGTTAGCCACCCGTGGTCCGAGCAGAGCTGCACGTGCAGGTCCTCGTACTGGACCGTCGTGAACGCGTTGCCCACGGCCAAGTACGTGCGCATGAAGCTCGTCAGCCCTAGCGCAAGCGTCAACACAACGCCCAAATCATCCCACGCATCGATAGTAAACGGTGGAGCCGTCGCGCCGTTTGCGACACTCAGCTCAAGCGCCGAGAAGAGCAGGTTCTTGATCGTCGGCGGGTAGTAGTAGTAGCGGATCGCGCCGTTGTCGTTCATCGGTCCGTCCACGCGGTACTGCGCGAGATAGCTCACGGAGAAGCCGCAACCAATCGCGCCAGGCTGGCCCTGCACCACCTTGTACGTGTATGGCGAGCTGAAGACCGCGTCGCTCTCCTTCTGGCCGTCCCACGCGAGCAGGTTACCCCACCAGGCGTTGGTCGGCACGGGGCGGTCATGAGGGACGTTCGGGTGCAGGAAGTGCGGCGCAATGAGCGAGCGGAGCTCGTCGCTGCGGCGGAACGCGTCGGAAGGCGGCGCGGCGCAGGACGTCCCCATCGTAATGCTGGTGGTGGAGATGCTGGGAGTTGGTGGCTGCTTTTGGTGCTTGGTGGCTTCCGGAGCGTTTTCGTGAATGACGCGGATCTTGAAAAGGGAGGAGGATGATATATATTTTTTTCTCAGTTTTTGGCTTGAAGTGGACCAACCTTCTCGAGCCGGTTTTAACGAAATCTGAATCTGAAAGTGACGATCATTCGTGTCAGAATGCATGCTGAGAAATACTGCAATAAGTGGTGAGTTTATATTTGAGTAATTACGGTAAGTCAGTTTTGTAAATAAATTGACCCTAATTTAACCCATACTTGACTGTTTTATTTGATCCGATACGAACACACGGTGACTAGTCAAATAATACAGTCAAATCTGCTTCTG
>JAADVN010000641.1:0-15119 GCA_023335535.1 Globisporangium spinosum | reverse complement strand
GACGACGATGACGCTCTGCCTCCTGCCTCCGATGCAGAGAGCGAGCCTGAAGGCGACGATGACGAACTGGATGTGAGCAAATTCCAAAAGAAGCCCCGTGGGAAAGCTGCGGCAAGTGGAGCTGCTGCCACCAAGCGCAAGGCTGCTGGGAAGGCGAAAGCGGCTCCCGCGAAGAAGCGCTGCGCATAGGTAGGTCCGGAGTTGTCACTCGCTCGCATTGCATGATTCCACCGAGTCGGCGTGCAGGAGCGCATTCTTATGAGCATATATTCAACATAATACCAACTTGTGCAGCCATTGTGTAAATGGTTGGTGATGGTGAATCCGCTAAGGTTGGAGTGGAAGTGACCCACTCGATTGGATATCTGTGACATGTGATGCCAATCATTATCAGCTCGAACAGGGCAATGACGTGCAATAGTCCGAATACGCACTTAGCATGAAAAGCTGTGAATTGAACCGCAGCATTGTTTATATTTCTATGTACCCAAGAGGGGGTCCCTGCTCTTTTATACCTATTTCTTGGCTGGCTTCTTCTTGTCGCTCGAGCAGAGCACTTTGAAGGAGCAGTTGAGGTTCTTGTCCACGACGAGCATAGTGCCAGCGTTGTCGAACTCGTTGCAGTAGTTGGGCGCCGAGAAGATCGTCACGAGCTTGCGCGACGCGAAGAACTCGTAGCCGTCTGAGACCACCTGGTGCGCGCGGCAGACGAGGTCCAGGTTGTGCGTCTACAGGAACTGTTCCACGATGTCGGCGCCGAAGATGTACGACATGCCGCGGTCGCTCTCGGTCTAGCCCTGGCTGTCTGGGTCCAGGTCGGACCAGAGCAAGTCGCGCAGCAGACCCTAGTAGACGAGATGACCAAATGAGAAGAATTATGCATCACGTGGTGAGAGCAAGCGATCGGGTACAATTAAGACTGTAGCGTAAAGCACTGCCTCGTCGGGGACATCTGTGGGTCGGCGGATGTTGCGGATCTGGTCGAGCGTGTAGAGATCGGGAGACAGCCCTCCATGCGTGCAGAAGATCTAAGATTTTGTGGCGAACCAAAGCCGATGAATGATTAGATATGGACTGACAGCAGTGTAGTATGCTGCAAGTTGGAACTTTCATGAGAGTTAGCTTTAGGGTTCGAGGTCGTACCTTCTCGGCTACGATAGCCGCCACGGGCATGGAATTGAAGCAGTCGCCAAACGTTCGCCAGAGCTTCACCGAGTACCGGCGCTTGCACTCATCATAGAAGCCTACAATACAAGCACAGTTTGATCGCACGCGTCATCGAGTCAATGCCAAGTCCAGTGAGCTCGTAAGCCCATTCGCTCCAAGACTAGTCAGCGGCGCACCGTAGATTCGATTGATCGACACGCACTCGTGGTTGCCGCGCAGCAAGTAGAGCCGCGTGGGGAAATTGATCTTGTAGGCGAAGAGCAGGCGGATGGTCTCGATGCTCTGCATGGCGCGGCCCACGTAGTCGCCGAGGAAGAGGTAGCTCTTCTCGTCGGGGGAGCCGCCCATTTCAAAGAGCCGCAGCAGGTCCGAGTACTGGCCGTGCGTGTCGGCGCAGATGCTGACCGGCGCCGGGACCTCCAGCAGCGGCGGCTGCTCAAGGAAGATCTACAGAGAGAGATGTAAACACGAGTAATCAACACCTCTATGATGCACACTGGGCCACTCTAATCATGAGGATGGAGAGAAGAAGGAGGTGACGCATGGCGCGTATGTATTCCGTACCGTTCTGATTTTGCGACATAGGAGCATCACTTCGTCCGTCGTGATGTCCGTGACCTCGGTCTGCGTCGGTTTGTTCTGCACGTTCAGCAGCTTCTTGATGATGTCGTCTACGACGGACAAGCTCGAGTCGCCCATGTCTGTCTATCTATCTATCTATCTATCTATCTATCTGCCTCGCGTGGGGGTTGAGGCAGGCAGGTGAGCGAGCAATGAGTGACGCAAGAAGGAGGTGACGAAAGATTAGCAGGTGGGTAGGTCAGTCTGTCGACGCGTTCAAATGGCGACGACGACGTGGAGATGTCGCGGTGATGGAGACGCAGAGGCATGAAACTCAAAGAGAGAACCGCATGCTCCATATAAGCAGACAAAACAACAAGCTAAAAATACATTCGCATTGCGGTGGGACTATTGATAGATTTATTCTGGCGCTCTTTCGACGCGTTTCAAGACCATGGATGGATGCAGGTCATCTGAGTGCATTTGCTACCATGGTGGTGAGATTACATTGCTAACGCGGTGGGGGGGGGGGGATTTGCCCTACTGCTGCGGCGGCGGATGCAGGTTGACGTGACAATCCAGCCAAGAGACAGACATTTCAGAGACGGTGGTACGCTTTGCGCTTGGCGCGTCATGCGCATGAGTCGGTCGGGCTGCAAAATGCAGATCGACCGACAAGCAGCAGACTCCAGCCATCCGGCACCGGCTGTTTTCGTTCGCACAAAGTGCGAAGCGATGATCAACGGTTTGTGAGCTCCTCGATTGACGCACACGCGGCGTCCGCTGAATGATTAAAACCAGGTGCGATCCTTCAATACTGAGCATTAGTAGATCGATACTGGAGAGTGATTCTCCTCACTTTAGCACTTTTTCAATTGAAAGGCGACGCGAATCCAAAAAGCCAATGCATGCTATACCTTGTTTTGAAACTTGAGCTCAGCTTGCTCCCTGAAGCAACAACAAATCTTGGTCAAGTCAGGTGACGCAGCCCTGTCACAGAGTAGGTACCGTCGGCTCTCTTTCCGATCTCCCACTGTTTTTAATTCTGTGGTGTTTTGAAATTTGGACCGTACCGTGCGCAACTTCCGAGACACAATAATTGAGCACTTCCATTTCTCTATGGGTCTGTCTGGTGTCTGGGGTGAGCGTCACCCCAGACGCTCTCTTCTCATTTGCTCATTTGCGGAATTGGCGCATCCTGCGGAAGAAGAATCACCAGCAGCAGCAGCGGCGCAAGAGAAGAAGAAGAGGAAGCGGAAGGCGCCACTTGACAACAACAACAGCAGCAGCAGCAACAAACAGGAGGAGGAGGAAGACGCGATGAAGTTCCACAAGGAGGTGCTGACTGACGTCTGGATGCAGTTCCTCGTGCTCTGCCTGCTCATGGCGCTCTCGGTCGACTCGCTCAAGTAAGCAGTAGTGGGTTGCTTTCGTGGATCTTATTTATATAAGCGCCTATGTCTGTATATATATATATGTGTGTATGTATGTGTATTGACGCGGTCGTGCTTTGTTTGCTCGTTATATGGATAGCCCGATCAAGGCGATTAGCAACTTTCTGGGGGTGCCGTCATACTACTGGGGCTTCCTGGGCTTTGCGATGATGCTCGTGCTGATCTACGCGAACCTCGCGGACGTGATCTACCGCTGCACGCGCGTGTTCCTGCACAGCATTCTCAGCATTTCGTTCAAGAGCATTGAGATCGTCGGGCTCGACAACATCCCGCGCGAAGGCCCGATCATCTTCACGGGCAACCACGCGAACCAGTTTGTTGATGGGCTCGTGGTCATGATGACCAGCCCGCGCAAGGTACGCTTTGTGTTTTTCTAATCCCCCGCCTTTCTCCTCTGATGTGCTGGTTATTTCTAACAAAGTCAATGGTTATGATGCTGTTTCTGTGTAATGTAGGTTGGCTTTCTGATCGCAGAGAAGTCGTGGCATATGCCGGTGGTTGGCGACTTTGCGCGCATCATGGGTTGCATCCCTGTCGTTCGTCCGCAGGACTCGGTGGTCAAGGGCGTGGGCAAAGTGAAGCTCGCGGACGCGGCGGACGCTGCCATTGACAAGGTGGCGGAGCAAGCCGAAGGTGGAGCCGAGCAATCGAAGAAGCAGTACACGCTCATCGGCGAAGGCACGAGCTTCACGGCACAGGTGACGCCAGGCGACCAGCTGCGCTTCCAGGGAAAGAGCGTGAAGGACAGTGGATCGCCGGTCAAGATTACCAAGGTCGTGAGCGACACGGAGCTGATTCTGGACGCCCCGTTTATGAACGGCAAGGGTGCGCTAGTGTTCGAGTTCGCCAACTTTGGTATCTTCAAGAAGGTGGACCAGTCGGTCACATTTGCGAAAGTGTACACGCACTTGAAGCGCGGCAACTCGATTGGCATTTTCCCGGAAGGTGGGTCGCACGATCGCACGGACTTGCTGCCGCTGAAGGCCGGTGTGGGCATCATGGCGCTCGGCGTCAAGGACAAGTACAACATCAACGCGCACGTGGTGCCTGTGGGTCTGAGCTACTTCCGTGGTCACCGTTTCCGCGGCCGCGTGACGGTGGAGTTTGGCACGCCGATCACTGTCGACAACCAGCTGATGAAGGAGTACGAGAACGACAAGCGTGAAGCCTGCAACACGTTCCTGCACCGCGTCGAGGACGGCATGCGCTCGGTGATTGTCACGGCGCCGAACTACAACATCATGCAGCTAGTGTTCACTGCGCGTCGCTTATTCCAGCGCTCGGGTGTGCGCTTGTCCGCGCGAGAGACGCAGGACCTCAACCGCCGCTTTGCTGAAGGCTACAAGATTCTGAGCACGATCCCGGAGGCGATGAAGGACTTAGAAGAGATTGAGAAGAAGCTCGAGGATTACAACAGAACGCTGAAGGTCATGGGGCTTAAGGACCACCAGGTGCCATTCATCTCGTGGTGGACGATCCACGATGTGATCGGCTCGGCGCTGTACGGTTTCCTGATCTTCGCACTCGCATCGATCCCGTCGTTTGTGCTGAACGCTCCAGTTGGATTCCTGGCTCGTTACGTCGCCCATGGCGAACAGAAGAAAGCGCTCGAAGGTTCGAAAGTCAAGGTCGCGGCGCGCGACGTGTTGTTGAGCAAGAAGATTCAGTTCTCGATCGTCGCGGTGCCAGTGCTGTGGCTGTTCTACTTGCTGGCGGCGGTCATGTTCACGGACTGGTACTGGTCGTCGATCTTCCTGCTACTGCTCTCGTTCCCTCTCTTCTCTTTCTTCGGCGTACGATCCGTGGAAGCCGGCATCATTGAGCTCAAGACTGTTCGTCCGCTCTTCTATCGCTTGCTGCCGTCGCACAAGAAGACTCAGGACGAACTCCCAAAGAAGCGTCTGCAGCTGCAGAAGGAGATCCGTGACTTTGTTCGCAAGTACAAGTCGCAGTTGGGCAAGCTCGCCGAGCCGGTGAAGCTCGACTGGCACGAATACATGCACTCGATCGCCGTCAAGGACGCGGAGGCAGCCCTGGCCGCGAAGGCGCTCGCGAACGGCTCCACGCCAAAGTCGACCAGCGGCAATACCGATGGTGGTTCTTCTGAAGAGGAAGAAGCGATCGTGTCGGTCTCCGTCCGCTCGCCGCTGACCACGATCACGAAGGAGCACGACCTGAGCATCCTGAAGAAGTCAGACAAGTCGGTGATCGACCTCGCAGGCATGGAGCGCTCGATGTCGTGCCCGCCCGGTTTCCAGGAGGTGCTGGCGAAACAATTGGAGCTTGAGCGACAGAAGTCGGTGTCGAATGCGGCGCATTAAGAAATGTTGGCATCGTCGTCACCATTGCGGTTCTTGTCCCCTTCATAGCGTCTTGTCAGGTGAGTGGAATTCATCAATCAAATTCAAACTCAAATCCCACTCAGCAATAGTCAACAAACCAACAAAAAAGCAAATACATGTCTTTCCATTCATCAAATACAAATTACGCACGAGTATCCAAATACATTGTTCATCATGCACTCACTCACTACTAACCTCTTCTCTTCTTCTATGTCACTTGGACTTTCTAGTTGAACGACGTGTTGAGCTTCGTGCCGGAAGTGCTGCGGTGGAAGATAGAGCCGCGGCGCAGCGACGAGAGCGCGTCTTCGCGGTCCTTGTCGCTCAGCTGGTGCAGCAGCTCGAGGATGCCTGCGACCGCCGCCTTTGGGTCCTTCAGGCCCAGCTGCACGACCTGGTCCGCCGTGTACTCGCGGCTGAGGCCGGTCACGCGCGTTTGGATCCACTCCTTGTCGCTCGCGAGCCACAACAGCACGTCCTTGTCACTGCGCGACCAGAGCTCGGCCACCGACACGTTCAACTGGCGAGGCACGCGGCCACCGTTCACCGACTCGGTGAACCATGTCTTCAGGTGTTGCTCCGCGTCAGCGAACGAGACGCGACTAGAGCTGCACTTGACAAGCTCGCGACGCAGCTGGAACTCAGCAAGCTGACGTTTGAGGCGCCAGTAGAAGAACGTACGCGCGTTCTTCCATTCGACGATGTCGCGAATGCAGCTCTTCGCCTTCATGCGCCCAGGCGTGTCGTGCAAGTCCGCAAACTCGGTCGCCACCTGCACGTAGATCGGAAGCAGCGCATCTTCGCGGCTCTTGATGTCACGCGCGATTTGCAGGCCTTCCGGCTGTTTCTGCTCCTCCGCAGACAGACCCGCCAAGCGCTGGTCCAGCGTCTTGATCTTGTCGTCGAGACGGTGCATCGCCTCCAGCAGCTGCTTCTTGCGGTACTTGATCTCGATCAAACCCGCAGGCTCCAGCACACCACCGCGGCCGGCAGGATCGGCGTACATCTCCATGATGCCTTCGTTGATCGTTGGGTCCACGACCGCCCACGCGCCACCGCGAAGCTCAGCGAATGGAGGGATGTACACGAACACCGGCTGCTCGTAGTTCACAAGGCCGTCCACGATCGCCGCGCCAAACTTGAGCACTTCGTCAAACATGTCGCGCTGACCGCCCGAGAAACCACGCCAGTTCGCAAAGATGAACAGCGGCAAGTCTTCACCCTTGAAGTCCTTGATCGCCGTCGCAGTCTTGTGTGCAGAGTCTGGGAACCACACCTGGCCAGCCTGCTGGATCAGGTTCTCCTGCGTGTTTGGTGCCGCAGGGTCTGCCGGCACCACCTTCTCGGATGTGCGCACTTCCGTCACCACAACACCGCAAGGGATGCCACCGAGACGAGCGCGGCCGACCACAACGCTCTTGGCCCAGCCGTCCAGGGTCTCGCGGAACGAACCGCGATCCGCGAAACCTGAGATCCACTTGCCCGTCGCTTCGTCCACCTTACCGGTCAGGAGCAGGCGAGGGTCGTACTGCGTGCTCTTGTCCTCGGGGTGGAACTCCACCGGACGCTCGATCACCTCCCAACCGGACACATCACGCACTGGAAGGGGACCGCGACGCACAGCAGGTACGAAGCTGAGCCACTCGATGATCGACGAGACGCCCGACAGGTGGTTCTTCGCCGTCACGTGGGTCACACCGTTCGTGTGCATCACCTTCACACCACCAAGCTGGTCGTTTGAGCTGTACACGTCCTTGCCCATCAACTTGTTCAGCGCTTGGTAGCCGGTGAGAATGATCGGCGAGTGCGTCGCGTTCTGTACTGTACGGTGGCCCAGACGAACAAGGTACGCACCAATACCGACACTGCGACCGCACGCGTACGTCAGCGTGAACACCTCCTGATACGCGCGCGAGGTCTCTCCAGCGATCGTACCACTGCCGCGCAGGTTCTCGACACCAAGGTCTTCTTCGAGACCGATGATATCAGTGAGAACGTAGCGCTCTTCGCCACTCGCCGTGGTTTTGAGAACAGCGCTCACGGATCCTTCGGCAGACAAGCGCTTGTAGTCCTCTGGGTTCAAGTACAAGTACTCGAAGCCCTTCACAGGGTCGTTTTCGTCCTTCCAGCTGACCTTGTACACCGACTTGATTGCCTCCGCCATGCCGATGCGCGCACCAGCGTTCGCAGAGAAGAAGAATCGTGGGATACCCTTCTCGCGCGAGAACTTGGACGCCAGTTCGAACAGACGGTCCTCGCGGGTACCGAACGAACCAGCCTTGAAGGTGATGTCGTTCGCGATGATCACGATCTCACGACCCTGAGGGTACTCAGGCGTGTACAAAGTAAGCAGCCACGCCACCATGCCAATGTCGTTGTTGCCACGTGGACGGCTGGTCTCCTTCACGGCGTTGCCCGATTCATCGAGGATGAGCTCGCGGGTCTCCAAGAGCACATTCGGGATCGAGATCTTCACGCCGCCAGGCACCGCACGCTCATGGACGTACTTGCGCCACGAACGGAGCAGGCTGAACTCAATCAGCTCGAGGAAGTCGTACACGTACACCGTGTTCGACATGGTCTTCGCCATCTCGCGCTTCTTGTCGAATGGGAACAGCACTGGGTACGGAGTCGTGATTGGCTTGCTATCCCATTCGCCGTGGCCTTCATCACCGATCGAGGTGAAGATTGGCTCGTCAAGACCAGAGGTCTCGACGTACGCTTCAACGCGCACAACGTAGCCGGTCGGGTTCGACGCAATGAGGCGGACTGGGATCGAGTTGTCTTCGTTCGTGAAACGCGCGTTGATCTTCAGCTCCACTTGGGACACACGAAGCTGCGATAGACGCTCCGAGTATCGCGACGCGAGGATGCGGATCACACCTTCGAGGTACTGAGGGTCCACGACGGCTTCTGGCAGAATGTTGAGGAACACATGGTTGTTTTTCGTCACCAAACCGGTCTTCACCGCCGACGTTCCCATCGCGAGCTCCAAAGCGTTCAGAGCTTCCACCAAAGTGCGCTCTGGGCCAGGGTACACGTCGTACTGCGAGCGCGCACCATCGTCCGCTCGGTCGATCTGGCGCACCACAGCACGCACAAACAGGCGCTGGAAGCGGTCCGAGATCATGTGCGAGTCCGACTCCTTCGTCTTCGCCAAGTACAAGTGCACGTTCTTGTTGTTCGAGGTCAATGGAGCGACATTGTAGTTGCGAAGACGACGCAGCTCGAGCTTGTAGGCAAGTGGCGCTTCAATGTGGCGCACGATCTTGTCCTCACTGTAGTTTAGACGGTGAGGGAACGTGTAGATGCCTGGGTACAGGAACATGTCCGCTGGGTGCGACGACGAAAACGCGTCGCCCGACTGAGGACGCACCGCAAAGGTGACACGACGAATGTTGTGGTTGCGCAGCACTTCCTCCACGGACTTCAGGAAAGTCTCCGCAGTCTGCAGGAGCACGCTCTCCTCGGTCTTCTCGTCCAGCAGGATGATGTGGAGCACATTCACACACGGCTCCTTCTTGGACGACAGCGTCTTCTTCGCCAATGGGAACATGTCGACGATGTCATCGAACGAAGTCTTGACAGCCTCGAGGTCGGCAAACTTGACGATCGCACCATGGCGCTGGTGGCTCGCGGAAATCTTCTCGTACTCGAGGTTGAAGCTGCCTCGAGTCGTGTTTTCGCCTTCTTCGTTCACATCCTCCTTGGCAACCTTCTCCACCGTCGTCAGATCTTGCTGACTGCCGTTGCGGGCCAACAAGCCAGCCAGGTCGTCGTAACTCTCGGCAGGCGGCATGCCAACAGCAAGCGCGTCGTAGATTGGCGACGTGAACTCAAACTTCTTCGCAAAGATGTTGCCAAAGTTCTTCGTCTCCATCGACTCGATGAGGTACGAGCGGTACACACGACGAATGTACAGTTCAAGAGCGCACTCGCGCACCTGGAGCTCTTCGTGGTCGAGGAGCGAGATCAAGAGATCGAACAGCGGCTGAGACTGGTCCAGGAGGTTCGCGAACTTGGCGGAGAGTGACGCCGGCTGGCCGTCAGCGATGATCTCACGCACAACCGCTTCAACCTGGCCCAAGCGCTCGCGGTGCGAAGGCATCTTGTTGTCCATCAAGAGCTGTCTCGCTTCCAAAGCCACCAGTGAGTACTGGTTCTCCTTGAAGTTCGCCAATCGCTCGAGAAGAGGCATAAACGACGCAGACTTGATCGACTTGCGTGGCGCGCTGGCGGAGCCCGCCAAGTGACCAATCAGCTTCAACAACACCTTGTTCTTTGTGTCAAGCGCGCGGTGCGAGCGAGCGAAGTTGAACACGACGCCGAGGTCGCCAGAGTTCTGCTGACGCAGCCCCAGGACCACGTCTTCAATGTTGTGCGTGCGCGCATAGACGTTCTCAATGATAAAGTACTGGTTGATCAGCTCCGTCAACGTGGCCTCAAAGCCCGACTGCAAGCCCGACTTATACTTCTCCGAGATGTCGCGGAGAGCAGACACCGAGGCGTCAAAGTCCGACGCGGCGCGCTCTGTAGGCAGCGATTGCTTGTGCTCGTCAAGGATTGCGATGATGTCGCCAACGCTGAACTCAGTCACCGCGGCGGTCGTTTCAGACACCTGCGTGCGGAAGCTCTGGATCTTGTCCGTGATCTTCGCAAACACGTCAAGCGGGATACGACCGGCGAGTGGAGACATCGCCTCCTTGAGCTCCTCGACCGGCAGTAGTGGGTTGTTCAGCGCTTCGAACAGCTCAGTGACAGCCTTCTCGATCAGGTCCTCCGGCACAAAGTAGCCATCCAAGACCGTCTTGAGCACAGTCTGCGAACGCTTAAGCTTGTGCAACGCACCTGTGCCGCTCGAAGCCTTTGGACTCGCAACTGGGAGCTTGCCCATGTAGCACTCCGACTTCTTGACGCACGATGGGTCGTCGAGTTCCATAGTCGCGATGCAGTCGCCAGGAGCCAGCACAGCGCCTTCCGACTTGAGCAGACGGATCACACCAGCCTCAGGGGTCAGCAGCGGCATGTACATCTTCATCACTTCAATTTCCGCGAACGGCATACCCTTGCGGAGGCTCGCGCCGTCGTCCACCAGGTAGCGAGCAAGCTTGCCAGCCGTGTTGGTCACAAGGCGAGTCGGATCGTACTCCTTGGTGAACACACACGTGTTGCCGTCAACCACCAATCGCAAGCCCTGCGCCTCCTTCGTGGCGTACGCGACGTGCGATTTGCCGTTCAAGAGCACGAGGAAGCCGCCGTCCGAGAGCGTACGGATCTCCACCTGCACGTACGACTCGTTGAGGAAGAGCGTGAACTGGATTGGACCGCTGCGGCAAGCCTTGATATTGTACTTGATGCCTTCATAAATGAGCTCCAAAGGCTCAACCTGAGACAGCAGGTCGTTCGAAGGAAGCTGACCACGCTCCAACTGGCTCACGTACTCGACCAAACGGTTGTTCGACGACTGGTACGCCGAGCAGACGGCGCCAACAAGCACAACCATGAGCGGGTCTGGGCGACCGTGGAGGCGCACTTCCGTGTGGCGCGAGATACGCTCGTCCAACCACGCCGTGTGGATGCGGTTGTACTTGAAGTCGTCCGACTCCATCATGTTGACAATGTACTCGACCGTCGTGTGGATGTCACCACGAATCGAGAGCTCCTTCAGCGCGAGAATCATGTTCTTGCGCGCGCGATCACGCGACGTACTCCACGAGAACAAGTGGCCGATCTGCGAGTCGGCGAACTCGTGCACTTGGCCCGACGAGTCGACGGAGAAGTAGCCCCAGACATCTGGCGTACTGCGGAAGTTCAGCTCCTTGATCGAACCACTCGTAGGCTGGAAACCGGCGTTCGGGTCTTCGGCAGTGATACGCGCGGCGATGACGTGACCGTTTGGTGGCGCCTGCTTCTCATTCTCAAAGTCGATCGTGGTCTTGCCAAACGCGTCCTTCATGTACAAGCGACGCACGTCTGGGATGAAATGCAGTGGGATGCCCATGGCAACCTGCAGCTGCGCAGCCGGCAAGTTCACGTTCGTGATCATTTCGGTGACCGGGTGCTCCACCTGGAGACGCGGGTTCAGCTCCAAGAAGAAAAACGCATTGCCCTGGTCTTCAGGGAGCTCGCTGAACAGGTACTCGACCGTACCGGCGTTCACGTACTCGACTTCCTGGGCCAAACGCGTCGCGGCGCGCATCATTTGCTCCCACACTTCGGCGGAAGGCGCCAGCACCGGGCCTTCTTCCACAATCTTCTGGTGGCGACGTTGCACCGAGCAATCGCGACCACTGAGCGCGATGGCATTGCCGTACGCATCCGCCAAGAGCTGCACTTCCAAGTGACGAGACTTTGGCGCGAGCTTCATGACGAAGATCGGCGAGCCAGGGATTTCACCGCGCACAGCCTCCCAGGCGCTCTGCACCTGGGACTCTTCCAGCACCTTACGGATACCCTTGCCACCGCCGCCTTCACTGGCTTTGATCATGACAGGGAAGCCAATGCGTCGGCACTCCTCGAGACAGTGCGCACCATCGCGAAGCATCGCGGCGTTGTAGATGTCCTGCGGGATACCGTCGGTCTCTCTGTAGTTTACGGCAAGCCCGTCGCCGTTCCATGAGATCGTTGGCACCTTCGCACTCTGCGCAATGATCGTGGATCCAATCTTGTCACCGAGTGCACGCATTGGCTTGGCTGGAGGTCCGATGAACACGATCTTCCTCTCCGTGAGCTTCAACGTGTCCGGCAGCGTTGGGTTCTCACTCGCGTGACCCCAGCCAGCCCAGACGGCGTCGACGTTGTAGCGCTCCGCGATCTCGACGATCAGCTCGACGTTCGCGTAGTTGTTGTTGTTGGCACCGCCCGGCACTTCCACGACGTGCTCGGCCATGCGGATGTACTCGGCGTTCGCGCGCAGGTCCTCCGGTGTGGCCATCACGACAAACGTGATCTTGTGTTCATCGGCAAACATCTCGTAGCACCAGCTGCGGATACTGCGGATCGCCTTCACGGCCGAGATACCGTTGTTCGCGATCAGCACCGAGTGGATCGGGCGGTTGCCCTGGGTCTCCTTCACATACTCCTCGACGCTCGCGAAAGTGTGGTGCGGGTGGCTCTCGCTGCGATTGCGCGGCGGGACGTCGATCGCGGTGGCGGTCTCTGCTTCAGCGATGTCCATCTTCTCTGTTGTAGTGGCGACTGTGGGTTCGGCGGTGGCGGTGGCAGTAGTAGCGGTGGACTCAGCGACAGCTTCAGCGGTCGTTGAGGTCGTCGTTTCGGTAGTGGTCTCCGTGGTCTCCGTGGTGGTGACTTCGGAAGATGCGCTCGTGCTGGTGGTGCTCGTCGTCTCGAACGTGACCGTGGTGGTCGTGGCGGCTGCTGCTTGGGTGGCGGTGACCGCGGCGGCTCCAGTTGGGGAATGCTCCTGCTCGCTCATGGCTCGTTCTCTGGGGTGGGGCGGTGGCGCGTGCGTTGCTGGCTTTCCCTTGGGCTTGGCGCTCTTCTCGGCTTGTTGGCTTGTGCCAATGTGCGCACTCGGAAATGGAATCACCACCCGGCAGGATGGCGACCCAAAACAGGCAAAAGGAAAAAGACCTCTGTCTGTCTATCCCTGGGTCGTCACAGTTTAAGAGAGCACCTCTCCTTTTTAGTCTGCTGTAAAGAACGGTATACAGGACAAACGCATTCAAAAAGACAGGGTATGCGCTGTCGGGAGTATTAATCTACACAAACTGCTCACAAAGACCGTCATTCTATCTCTCGCGGCATACAAAGTCCGAGTGTAAAGTCTCTTCAACTTTGTATTGTGAGCACATTCTCCGACCATCTTCCCATAGTGAAACCAAGTGTAGCTGCTCTCTCGAGAACGAATATTCTCTTCAAGTTGTTAAACCTCGAGAGCGATATTCGCTCTTCTGGCCAATCAGATCGCATGTTTTGTTCTATGCCGGTACTGATTTCCCGCGACACCGGGTACAAAGAATCGCGTGGTCGAAAGGGTTTTTACAAGTCATGGTTTCTAAATAAATTACATATAACCTGTGGTTCTCTAATCCAACGACTACCGTTTTGCATTTTTGCTTTATATAACCTCGTTTTTCTTCCATAACCTCAATATCATCAAAAACCTCACTGAAACTGAGGTGTAAAGGGCGACGCAACCGGATGACGCAGCATGGGCCACTATTGGGGGCAGACGCGATGACGTCCCAGGCTGACGACCTCGCTTCCGTTTGCTGTTGCTGTAGCGCGGCTGGGCAAGAGAGCGCGGCCTCTCTATGATGCAATGCGCGTACACACGGAAGAAACTGCAACCGACTGTCTCGTTCTATCAGCCTCGTGATGCGACACCCATCGACGCGCTGCCCGCAGTGACGCACTTGCTGGGGTGCCAATCTGCTGGTGCGCAGGCAGGGTTCGGTGCAACTGGGGGCACTTGAGTAGCAAAGTGGGCTGCTTGGGGTTGAAACGCAATAAAAAAGAAAGCTTTTCGTTTTGTGCTGCTGTTTTCGGAGTGGATGACACCGCGAGAATCATCGCTGGCGATGACAGCTGCACTCGCATTCGTGCGAATGGCATGGAATCCAACCGCGCCGAGATGAATTGCAGAGAACTGATGTCATGCTGGATTGCTTGAGCGGATCCATCCACTCCCGTGCACGGCTATCCAAGTAGGGTCACACACTCATTGCATAATAGCTCAGTTGCGTGGAGGTTGCTCGTGCCATCAATACTTTTGGTGGTGGTGTCAAACTTCTTTCGATAATAGCCTCTGCGTTGTACTTTGTATCGTGCGCAGTTTGAGCATTTTGCGTTCGTTCTGGTCTGGTGGTCAATGAGTGGAAGAGGTGGGATGAATGAGATGGAAATGGATCCATTTCATGGCCGTCAAAAACTGATGAAGCAAGATGCGCAGACCATCATTCTGAGCATGACGTCACTGCAAAGTTGGCTGTCAAACCGAGTGACGCGACGGTATCAATCCCACAATCCCCTACCCCGTGGCTCATCGATGATGTCATTTTCACGCCGGGAAGTACCGTGAGGAACATCGCAGCTCTAAATCCAGTCATATATCACTACTCGTTGTGCTTCAATTTGCGTTCCAACTAAAATGTCTTTCACGATATCCAAAGGCATTTGTTGCGCGCCACCTGATTATTGTCTGTCACATGTCACAGATACCACCGACTCAAAAACCGAACGGATCACTTCAACCTAAACGGATCACCACCACCAATGCAATGGCTGCAAAACCAAAGTTGGCTGCTCAACAACGATAACGGGGAAATGGACGACAACAGATATTTGGAGCATATGCCCGCGAACACGATCTCGCAGCGCTACACGCTCCAAGTGAGCAATCCCCACGAACTGGTAAAGCAAACGCTGCGCCTCACGATCGTGCCTATGCGCAGCGCTTCTTCGCGGGAGCCGCTTTCGCCTTCCCAGCAGTCTTGCGCTTGGTGGCAGCAGCTCCACTTGCCGCAGCTTTCCCACGGGGCTTCTTTTGGAATTTGCTCACATCCAGTTCGTCATCGTCGCCTTCAGGCTCGCTCTCTGCATCGGAGGCAGGAGGCAGAGCGTCATCGTCGTC
>JAADVN010000640.1:0-15121 GCA_023335535.1 Globisporangium spinosum | reverse complement strand
TCTCTCTCTCTCTCTCTCTCTCTCTCTCTCTCTCTCTCTCTCTCTGCACTTGGACGCAATCAATCAACACTGGGATCCTCAAGGTTCTTCCTTTCTTCTAGGGTCTCGATCACAGAAAGCTTCCGACAGAAATCCACGGGATGCTGCTGTCTGTGAGAGAGGAAAGAGATGCTCTCGACTTATGCCGACGCGACGGGTTTCCACTCGGAGCACTCATGGGGGAGCACGAAGAGCTCACGCCGTTCGTCGGAATTCGTAAACGGCATGTTGTACGTCAGCGACACGATCTCTAGTTGGGGGAGGCGAACGTAACCTAAACGAAATCAAAACACACCAAAGTCAACATCTGATCAACTGGCAACAAGCGCGAGTTGAATGCCCACAGAGGACTCACCTGTCTTGATCGGCACCAAGCCAATTCGGAACACGTGCTCCGTGAATGGCAGGAGGTCTTCCACTGCGTTTGTACGTCCTGCAACAATGCCCACATCCAAAATATGAGTCAGTAGTGCATTCCATCCATGGTCCGAAATCCCCAGCGAAAACGTACCGGAAATCAAAAATTCGTTCGCTTCGTCGATTGGCTTGATCCGCAGACTGTGAAACGCGTTTTCGTTGTTCCGGATGCAGATGTCCATGTTCACCATCGTGCCTTCCACTCCGAACGACGGAGTCTGGATCGTGAGCGTCAGCGGCGTGTTAATGAACGACACCAAGGGGATGTCCAGCCACGTCGTCACGATGCTGTTCTGGTAGCCACCTGGCGCACTCGTGATCATGGACGACAGGCGTCTCCATTGCAATTTCACGCGACCGACGGACACAAATTGAGCGGCGAGGCGAGGCAACAGCCGCAAATAGAAGCTGCGCATGTCTCCGTCCTTCATCACAGCACCTGTGTCTTTCTGGTCGCTAGCATCGAGCTCGGAAACTCCCGCAAAGCCAGACGACACGCTCACCAGGTTGTTGTCCTGTGGCGCAAACTCCATCGATACCACACGCAGCGACTCCGCAACACTGCAAATGACGTTTCCGTTTAAATTCACGCCTTTGCCGACGACCGCATACGATTCTTTCGCGTTCGAAGCACCGACACCGTTCGGGTAATCGTGCACGAGACCGCTGTTGATGCCAAACGGATCACGACAGATCAGCTCGAAGCGCTCCTCCAGACTCACTTGCACGCCCGTCTTCGTTGTGTACGCGACCGACACCGCAAGCGTGATACGTGTGGCGCGCATCGAGCGAACGATCACACGGAACTCTTCCTCAGAATTTGGACTTTTGCTGGGAAGCGCGGTTCGCTCACGTGGCTGCAAAGTCGCATCGAGCGGAACAGGAACCAATGGACCGCCGACCTCCGGCTGCGTGAAGAAGAACGCATCATCATGTGACGCCGAAATTGGCGGCGGGTCGCACACAACACGGTAGTTGAGATTTTCAAGCGTGTCTTCGTTCGACGACAGCTTGAATGTGACCACTCGGAAATCGCCAGTCAGCAACGAGTGTTGCGTGACCTTTGCCAGTTTTGCTTTTGCGCGTGGCTGCAGAATCGCGAGTGTCGAGCCGCGGACATACACGCTAACGTCCTCTTCGGATAGGTCTGAGATTTCTCCGCCGTTCAAACTCAACTCCGCACTGGTGCGTCCAAGTTCAGCGACTGAAAACATGGATTTCCGACGAGCGAAACTTGGCGAAGCGGATCCGTTGCCCATGGCTGGTACGCGACCTTCAAGTAGGTACGGCTTCGGGTTCTCTCGAATCACTGGCGCTGCTTGGTCAACTGGTAGGCTCAAAATCAAAAACTCTTCGTCCTCATTCGCATCAGCCGGCTTGCTTGGATTTCCGAGATAGAAGCGTGACTTCTGGTACCGTAGCATATTGCGACCTTCGAGCACGCGCAGCGGGATCGATAGCACCTTCACCGCCTTGAACAGAAACTCTAACGATGCATAGAACTTGCCATCCGCTGGATCGCATGTCACTTGCTGATGCTCGTTGCTGTGGTAAATCACCGTGTTGTACCGCTCGTCGCTAAATACCAATTCTACTTTCGCCATCGTGATCGTCGATGGAAAATGCGAGTGAAGACGAAGCTCTAGCGTTGCGTCTTCACGAACACACGCAAATACACGGTCGAACTGCGCTTGCAGCGTAAACATCGGGCAAGAACGGTCGAGTGTCACCGAGTGGCCCCCTCCAAGAGCAGAGCTCGCGGTGAAAGGAGTCCCCAAGCTCACTGGGTTGCGCCACGCGGATAGGAACGACTCGTAAATGCGCATGCGTTCATTCGTAGGAACGAACTCTTCCAGCACTGGCGACAGGATCTGCAGCGAGTAGTCAATAAACGCAGCAGTGTCGCCCTGGCGAAACGTGCAAATCAGCAGCTGCTTGAGAATCTGCGTGATCTGTGGCCACCAGTGTTCCATACTGAACGCCAACTTGGCTTTCTGAAGCTCGGCTCGTGATTTCTCGTAATCCCCCGCAGCGAGCCGCTCGGTGCCAAGCTGAACCAGCAAACGGCTCTTCATACGCGCTCGAGGGGATTTCTGATCCGCAATGTAGATCGAGAGGTGCTGGATCGCATGCTCGAGAAGGTGGATCGTTCGCTTTGCATGCGGCACAGCCCGTTCTACAGCGTGTCGGTACTTGACCAAAGCTGCTGACGACGGCACCTGGGAAGTCGATGTCGCCTCAGAGACAACTGGCTCGCCACCGACAAACACCGAAGGCACGACAACGAAGTCCCGTTCTGAGGGGAAGTTGCCATTTACGGCGCTGCTCGCGTGTACCGCCGACGACGTCGTGAGCCCCAGGCGAGTTGCAGCTTTGCGGCGATACGTAGCGTACTTGGCGGCGATCGAGTAGTACAAATATGGTTCTTTGTACACATCCGAGTCAAGACCCGTACCTGGGAGTGCGCCGCGAATCGACACAGCCTCCGACAGCAACTGCGCGAACACGTGGTACTGTCGCGAGACCCAGTCCCAGTGCTCGTACGCGCGGTCCGCAGCGCCGATCGCTCGATTGTACACCTTCGTGTGGCGATGCAGCTGCTCCACCGCTGCTTTGATGTTGCCGGACGAGAAGATCAAGTGGTAGCAGAGCTTGAAGTTCACGTACTCAGCCATGGTCTTGACTTGGAAATAGCCAATGCCGTCGCTGCGCTCGTTCTCGTTCAGCGGCAGCGCGATAATCGACCGATAGGCGGCTTCGTAGTGCTGCAGCACTTTCGTCGTGTACCGTCGGAACTCGTAATAATGCGCGATCTTGAAGCTGTGACGCGCATGGAGCGGCTGGTGGGTCGTCTTGTTCAGCGCCTTCTTGTATCGCTTCACTCGTTTTGACTGCGCCTTGTAGTACTCGAGCGCATAATTGCGCACTGATGATTCGAGCTTCGCGAGCACGCTCGACCCTCTCGTGATGTCTCTCAAGCGCAGCAAGATCAGTCCTTTCGAGTCAGTCTCCAAGCGCTTGCGGAGTCCCACGAGTCGCTCGTCCGTCACATTCACAGGCGCGACGCCGGCATCGTCAACTTGCTGCACCAGGATCAACAGCACTCGACACTCTCGCGCTGTAGCACGCATTGTATGATGACCGAATTAATATTCGATTGGCCTGAAGGCAATGCAAACGCAAATGCAAGTAAAACGCACCTGAAAGCCCTCGCTTGAGCTGCTCCATCTCCTCCCGCATCATGTTCTCCTGCACGAGCCAGTCTTTCTGGTTCCAGCGCGGATCGAACTCGTGGAAGAGCAGCGCCACTGCTGGCAGCAACTCGTGGTGCTTCTTGAGCCACCGCGCCTTTAAGATGCCCTGCACTTTGTAGCCGTCAAAGTCGCGCTGCGTCTGGTTCGGGAACGTCCCGTGCTTCTCGCGCACCTCTTTCTTCACGGGAAACCGGTGGTCGATCGGCAGCGACATGAAGTGCAGTTTCGGCACGAACTCCTCGTTGATCGTGCGCACGTGCTGCAGCACTTTAGCCTGCAGCTCGCGCGATCCGAGCGCGGCGATCAGTGGGTACGGCGTCTCCTTGAGCTCCGTTCCATAGCTCTCCATGGTTGAAGAAGATCACGCGTGGCGACGCAGGAACGAACACAGGGGTAGACAGAGCAGCAGCACCTGCAGGTACAGTAGAGGCAGAAAAGAAGAGACGCCGAAGGAAGCGCGAGGGAGTCGCGTGGTCTAAATCTGACGCCCCGCGAGGAGATGGATGCCGAGTGCTCGTCGACGCGCGCGTGCGGTGGCTTCTTCTTTGGCTGCTTTCTTCCCCCGAATGAATACGACACGCCACTCCCGCATTCTGCACAACTCAGTGGGTAAAGTAAATCCGGTACCGATATACACATGCAATTTTATCATGTCAAAAGCAGCTTTTACTGTTTTCAAATATCCGTACAACTACTACCTAATAACAAGGTAAGCAATTGGGATACGCGTTATGCCTCGATTCTTGAGTTCTGGTTGAGTCGTGTTGGAAGTAGCTCGACCTTCACAGCGAAATGAAACGACCCTGTTTCTATGTGGTGTATGGCTTGGCTTGAAGCAGTAGTTGCAATATCGGATAAACTGGCAGATCAGAGAGAGAGAGAGCTCTTGGAAGAGGAGAGACATCATCATCATGCTGCTGCTACGACGAAGCGCTGCCCATCGAGCGCTGTCTGCGCGTACGAGAGCGCACTGCGCTGGCACCGCAGAACCTGCCGCGCAGCGATGCCGAGTCGCGGCGCTCTCGTGGTCGCAGCAGAACAGCTCGGCGTCGCGTCTGTTTACGACCACCGGCGCTGGTGATGGCAGTAACGCAAGTGCAAGCGCCGAGCCAACCAAGAAGAAGAAGTACCACAACGAGCCGAGTCTGCGTGTGCGCATCGTGCCCATGTTCGCCGACAACTACGGTGTGTGTGTGTATAGTGCTGCTGCATGATCGGGCAATGTCGGTTGGTTTTGCTCATTTCGCTTGCTGCTGGAATGACAGGCTTTGTTGTGGTGGACGAGAACAACCAGACCATGTTCGCCGTGGACCCCGCAGAGCCATCGAAGATCTTGAACGTGGTCAAGGAAGAGGAGACGACCAAGAAGCGAGAGTTCCTGGGCATCCTGACGACCCACAAGCACGCGTAAGCTCCCTTACATCATGGGTTGTTCTGTGTAGCAACTGTGTTGGGATGATGAGCCTTAACTGTGGCCCGTTCATCGTTTCTCTATACACGTAGTGATCACTCTGGTGGTAACGAAGAGCTCGCGAGCAAGTATCCAGATCTCATGGTCGCGGGACCCGAGGGCGAAGAGATCCCAGCGCGCAACCGTCCGCTGAAGGGCGGCGAGAAGTTCAAGATTGGCGCGACGAAGATCCGAGTGCTCTCGGTGCCTTGCCACACGAAGGCGCACCTTGCGTACGTCGTGACGGGCGACTCAGAGACTCCGCCACTACTCTTCCCAGGCGACACGCTCTTTGTGGGCGGCTGCGGCCGCTTCTTCGAGGGCACAGCGGAGGACATGTACCGCGCTCTGTACGAGGTCATCCTGACGCTGCCAAAGGACACGCGCATCTACTGTGGTCATGAGTAAGTTCGGCTATCTTTTTGATTGTCTGATGACAGTATTATACTTGGTGAGTTAGCCTTGCACACTGTATATTTGTTTGCGCAGATACACCATGTCGAACTTGCGCTTCGCGTTAAGCGTGGATCCATCGAACAACGTGCTGCGAGACAAGATCGCGGCCGTGCGCATCCGCCGCTCGAAGAACCTGCCGAGCATCCCATCGACGCTCCGCGAAGAGATGCTCTACAACCCGTTCCTGCGCGTGCACAACGACGTGATCCGCAACGCGGTGGGTGGCTCCGACCCCGTGAGCGTGCTCGAGAACCTGCGCAGACGCAAGGACTCGTTTGAATAACGACGCTAAATCCTAGTATTCAAACCAGGAGCGAATGCATGCATAGTAGTTTTACTGCTAAACGATAAACACAACCAAATAAGAGTCTATTATCCCAAACGAATTCCTTGGATATGAAAATGCAGTGCGTATTCTATCTAGCGCGACTCCTCTAGGATAGACTTGGCTTGCAAAGCAGAGCTCTGGAGCACCGCTACTTCTTCGCTCGCAGCTTCAAGCAGCGGAGCCGTCGCAGACTTGGCGTTGGTCATTTGCGACAAGAAAGTCGACCAGCCGATGCTCACAAAGTTGATGTAGAGGATCCGGTACTGCAGCGGCACGAAGTTGAACGTAAACAGGTGCACAAGCGGCCACACCATGTAGTTCACGCGCAGCGTGGGCGGCACTTTCTCCTTCGCGACCTGAAACGCGTCCCCGACGCTCTTACCTTCCAGTGACTGCGTCACCGTGTAGAACGTCGTCGAGATGAACGGCGCGAAGAACACCTGGTCCATCCCGATCTTCTTCACGACCGCCATCGCCGTCGACCCTGGCGCGAGCTTCTCGATGAAGTTGTACCAGGTGTGTGCGATCGGCGCAAAGCCGAGCCCGCCCCAGACCATCATGCGCACCGTGCGCTTGGTGCTCTGCATCGACGCGTCGCGCTTGTCCTTGCGCTCTTGCTCGTAGTCGACGAACTTGTCCACATGGTGCTGTTCCTGTTCCTGTTCCTGTTCCTCGGCGGCAGCACTGCGGCTCTCGAGGTGCTGTGCGATCCGATCGCCGACGCCGAAGAGGATGCCCGACGTCACGCACTTGGTCAGCAACGGCTGCTTGCGCAGGCAGTCGTCGTAGAAGACGCGGAAGCTGCGCATGACCACAGAGGAGAGAGGGAGGAGGAAGATGAAGAAGGGGAAGAGGATACAAGGAGTTCCGCTGCTCTGCTGAGTGGTGCTGCTTGCCGCTGCTGACTGACTGATAATGGTCCTCTCTCTGGTCGATCGCCATGACCACAGGGCTTTGTCTGAGATTGGAGTGGCTATTTTCGTGTAAGTATAGATACGAGGCTTGCCTGCGACATGTGACGGTACTGAAACCGCTCGATTTTCTCATTTCTTGTTGCATTTCGATAAGAAATTAGAAAAAGGAGCGGTTTCGCAATCAGTTAAACTCAACTTAGCTGAGAGAGAAAAGAAGAAGAAGAGGTGTAACCTCCCCGCTCTTTCTCATCGTGGGTTACACTCTAATGTACCCTGAGGGTTACACTTGCAGCTGTTGAAGTGTACTGCAAGAAGCTGAAAGACCAGGACGAGGACAAATCAGCATGGGTGCCCCTAGGCTAACGCCCACGCCGCGCGCGTGATTCTGCTGAGGAGACTGCGTGTGCGCTGTCAACGGATAGAGAGCTTCACCTGCCGCTACACGATGACGTCACGCAAGCCCACGCACTGGTATGGCTCTGGTAAGAAATGAAAGAGAGAACGTCACTGTTGCTGTACAAAATGCTCATTGCGTCGCGTCCTGTGTATGTGCATCAATGCACTATAGGCAGAGATCCTGGTGTGGACGACACGCTCTCATCTTTGTTGTCGTCAGCGTCTCCATACAGCTCGGTGCCAAACACGCGGCGCAAGAATTCGATCAGTCTTCTCAAGCACCGCTCGTCGACAACACTACCAGCGCTCCCTGTGACGAAAGGCGAGCAGTTGTGTGCGCTTGTGTCGCAAGCGCTCAAGCAACATTCAACGGTAAATCCCATATACGTTGACGCACAGGACGTGAGCCGCGCGCAGTTGCAGTACCGCCTATTGGGCACAAAGCACTACTGGTACCGGTTCATCAAACAGGAGAAACAGGAGCAAAGCGCTGGGAAGTGAAGATCTACGAGATCCGGTGCCGCAAGTCGGTGCTCGACACTGTCACAAATCTCAACTAGGGCTGCGTCGAGAGACTCGCGAGCGCGGACTCTTTTCTCAAGCAGGTCGGCTTCTTTGACACGGAAAAAGCCGCAACAATCGCCTGCGAGGCTGCGTTCAAGGCGCGCGACGTCACGTCTCAAAGACACCGCTCTCCAATGAGCTGACCAAGTTTTTCCAGATCCATATCGCCTCCGAAGCTTTCCAGCGGAGGAATCAGCGCGAACGACTACATAACATTTATGAAATTTTGCTCGACGAAATCCACAGGTACGCAAACGAAAATGGCGGTGAAGAAGCTGGAGGTTTACATGGTGCAGCAGTGGTGACAATAGCGGCTGTAGCATCGCCGGCACCAGTGGCGATTGGTGGGTGTTCAACCGACTCAGCCAACCGACTGTTGTCATCTCATTTGCGAGGTTTCAATGGGTCAGTGGGCGAGAACGTCGCCAGGCTCCCGATGTGGCGCTTTCTCAACGTACACTTCAACATTGTCGCGATGACTCCATCGCAATGGAAGTCTGGGATCAGCAGCAGCAGTAGTAGTAGTAGCGAGTTGTCCCTCTCTCTTATCGCAGACACAGAACGCTTTGGACCCAGCCATCTTGCGAACGACCGCGCATTGAGCATCAACACGTCGCTGCCGCCCGTATCGCGAGGATTCTCGGAGCTCGTGTCGCTCAATCAGGAAAACATTTAGGCGCGCACGAAGAGCGTGCTCCCGCATTTCTGCCACGGATTACCGGACGAGCTCAAGCGGATGATCGCGGAAGAGCACACGAAAGCTGATCAAGTCCTGCTACAGAGCACCGCTGGTGCAAACAGGTACCAGAAGCTATTGAAGAACACGGAAGACTCGTTTGTCAAGAAGTATCTGAAGAGAAGACGCGAGTACGCCCAAGTCGCGCTTAAGTTGCAGCGATCAGTGAGGACGAAGAGCCAAACAAAAGTTCTACGAGCGATTTTTCAGCGGCAGTGTAGTGCACTTGTGATTCAAAGATTGGCGCGAGGTCACAGAGCGAGAAAGTACGTAAGAGCCTACTTTCGCGTGATGACATGCGCAGCGCTAATCGTTCAGTCTGTGTATCGCTCGTACGTGTCTCGGCAGCAAACGAAAGCTCTACGAAAGTGGATGGACGCAGCTGCGCTCGACATCCAGCGAGTGTACCAGGGCCGCCTCGCGCGCAAATACGTTCGCTGGGTGAAACAGCTCGCGGGCAGCACGATCACAGTGCAGCGTGGGATTCGGAGATTTATGGCGCGTCAGCGCGCGAAACGCATTCGCATTTCGCGATACAAGCTCAATGTGGTGATTCCAGCGTGTAAACTGATCCAGCGCGTGTGGCGTGCCTTTCGAGCACGGCAAATCGCGAAATCAAAGCGAGCTCTAAGTAAGAAGTTCGAGGTTCTGCATCCTGCAGCGCTGCGTATTGAGAGACTACTGCGTGGATACTTGGCGCGCCACCTTGCGTGCAAATTCCGAGAAGCCAACAAAGCAGCATTGCAGATTCGAAAGTTCTGGCGATCACTCAGGCACTACAAGAAATGAATGGACTTGATGGAATTGCGGCGAAGAGACCGCATGGCGTCCAAGATCGGCGCGATCGGGAGAGGGTAGGTCGCGCGCAAGTTCTTCAAGCGCGAGAAGAGGAAGAAGCACCTTAATTGTGTGCTCCATCCGGCTGCTGTCAGCATCCAGCGAGTATTTCGAGGGCACATGGCGCGCAAAAACCTGGAAGAGCTGCGCGATAAAACGGAGGCTGCAATCACTCTGCAGCAAATGTGGCGCAAGCGGTCGAAGATCAAAGCCATCCAGGACAAGCTGTGGGGTTTCCGAACTCCGCTACGAAACGCAAAGGCGTCGCAGATCCAGCGCTCATATCGCTGCTATCGCGCGAGGCAGCAGCTTTTGTATCTGCAGATGTCGTATCAAGCGCGCTATGGGGAAGCAGCGGTCGCGATCCAGTCGGCATGGCGCAGCCATTGCAGTCGTGTGCAGCTCAAAGAGTTTCGATTCTGCTCGCTCATTGAGCGGAAAGCGAGTGCGTTAACGCAGTGGAAAGAATCGCGTGAGATGAATGAATTCGACATGTTTGATACGCGCGTAGATCTGAAACGCGTGATCAAGTACAAGGCAAAATCTCTGAGGCACACCAAAGAGCTAAAAGAGATGCGCATCGAGTGGGAGCACCGACAGCCTGTCGTCGAGAAAGAGCTCAGTACGTTGACCGAAGAAGACCTCGATCGAGGCTGGGGTGAGGCGTTCCAAACCGAAAAGCATATTCTGCACTACTCACTGGGGCTCAGTGTCGAGGACATCCTTTCGCGCAAGCAGTAAGTGCGCGAGTACGATGCCGAGATCAACGATCTGCGAATCGAGCTGGAAGATCTCGAGCGGGACCTGGAAGAGTGTATTTTGGGCGAGACCATGGAGCTCGAGGCGTATCGCGAGCTGGAGATGAACCACGCTCGCAGCATGTTTGGTGACGGGGAAGTACGCAAAGTCTGCCTTCAGCGCATCCGATTGCGCGTGAAGAGCGATCGCAAGGAGATTGTGCTGCGGCAGCGAGACGATCTCAAACTTATTGAGAAGGAGCAGCTCGCAAAATGGCAAGTGCAAGAACTGAGTGTGCTGTCGTTTGAGAAGAAGCAGCTCATGCAACAGAAGCTCGAGCAAGCGATCGAGAAAGCGGCGGTGTGCACTTCGCAGCAGAACTTGCTCAAGGTCGAAGTGAAGCGCGACGCCGACATTGTCCACGGACTGGACGAAGGGATCCAGAAGATGGAATCAGTTGTGGACGAATACTCGTTCGAGTTTCGGCTCCCAAAAGCAGACATTCGAGAGCAGCAGCAGACTGGTGCTTCTTCGTCGAAAATGTGTGCTGACTGCGGTCGGATCACATGTGATTGTGATACCAGTCATCCAAGTGCTGACCAGACCAAGCGAAAGCGTACAAAACATAATCTGAGTGATGGTGTGGTGGCTGGTGAAAGCAAAAAACCAAACAGCAACTCGGTTCGGCGCAACGACAGACTCGCAAGACGACCCAAGTATCAAGACTGACGGCGAATACGATGTGGTTCGATGATGTCAAAGGACGTGAGAGACAGCCACTCGCTAGGAAACTGAGAAAGATCAGCTTGGAATGACTTCCCCAACAATGACCGCACTACCAAGCACCAATGGTAACTATGCACTACAAGCTTCTTTGTAGTTGTCCCTTGCTTGATGTGGACGTATCTAACCTCCTGTGAGATAATGCCCTGTGTATCTGTATCAATAGGAACTTTGGTGGAGCTCAAGTTGGCCGACATTGTGACACCGGAGGATGCAATTCTACACGCGTCGTTTGGCGACAACCTCACGGTGTGAACGCCTGTGGCAAACGCAGATTGATTTCCACAATTGCCTCGAATTCGAGTCCTGCGACGACTCAGTAGAGTATCGATGTGGGATTGTTTTCCGATTAGGCGACGATAGTGTGTATTTTGTCGTCGAGCTTTTGATGTTGCTGAAAAATGTCCAGTGCGTCGTGGAGACCAGCATACAGAATCCCGATGAAGCGCATTGCTCTCGAGCGCTGTGGCATCTGTGAAGCGAGGATCCGCGGCCTGGAGGATGCGCTGAAGGGGAAAGTGGAGCTGCAGCAGCAACAACCTCAGACCTGCGTAGAAGACACCAAAGCGAAAAGCGAGTCGGGTGTGGTATGTGTCTGTGCGTGACGTCAACTGAGCCGACACCTCAACAGTCGTATTTGACGTGGGAAGCATTTTGCCCATCACAATGACAAGACGAACTTCAAGATTGTTCCCTCTGGGTACATCCGATTCCTCAGAGCTGGGACGTATGCGTTGGATCTGATCGTAAGTCACTGCAGTGGCGATGCGAGCCACGACCACTCTTCGACATCTGCAAGAATAGGCGATGGTGCCGACCTGCCTAAAAAAACTGCGAAGACGGAGGAGCTCTTGGATTTGCATGCCAGTCACTGGTCCTGAACATGGACAAAAATCAAGCACCCGGACACCGGCAGTGCAACTGCGGGAGGAGCGACCATATGGGGTTCGTTTGCTCGAGTAACTCGCAACCAAAGTCGGGCGCCGCTTTTCGTGAGTTTCTGGCTAGTTTGGGTTGAAGAATGTTCGTTTTCATTGAGTAATCAGTGCAACTAAATCCAGGTGTTCGTCAAGTGAGCTTTGTGATTCTCAGCATCTAGTGATAGCAGATTTTTTAGCTTAGTCGTCCGACCAGTCCGAGGCTTCCGACATGCTGAGAGAGTCGGCTCGCCCACGGAGTCCGATCATTTGCTGCACAAGATTAACATCACATCACAATTGTCAGAAACCTGTGTGGGCCAATTCGCACATGCGCAGTGAGCTGGTAAAAGTTGGGTGTGGCTTACCGTTTCAAACGCCATGATTGGAGCGTTCGGTTCCTCCACCTTTGGGGGAGGAATCGGACGTGCCGACGCTGGTTTCGGCCCTTCGGCGTCTTGCTTTTTCTTGATGTTTCGGATTTGAGCCAGGAAATCGTTCTGCGAGGGTAAGAAAGCACATGCATAATCATCAGGCTAAAGTAGAAGGCAACTATCACAGGAATGTAAATGTGACGCACCTCGTCTTCATTGGACGCCTTGTCATTGTCAGAGTCGTCGCCACGGTCGTCCACACTTCCGTCGTCCGACATCTCGACCGACGGCAGTCGTTTCCTTCGGTCATCGTTCGAGACTGGAGGTGGCGGCGGTGGCGGCTGAGCTGTGGTCGGTGCAGTAACTTCCTTTGCTGTGAGCACCGGCACTTGCTTCGCAAACCGCTCGCGGTCTCGCTTCTGCTCCAGCTGGTCTTGCTTGCCACTGATCGCGGCCTGTCGACGGAGCATGCGCTGCTTCATCTCATCTGCGATCGAGAGCGGTTTGTTCGCCGATGCCTAAGTATCCGCGTTTTCAATCACAACAGAGCGCAAAACAAACGTGTGCATTAGTTCACTGCTGGGTGCACAGGATACACACTTGGAAGAAAAACAAACAAACAACAAAGCAACGCACCCCTGGTTTATCAATTGGATCCGCCTTCTTTTCTCCGACCGTCACCTTTCTCAACTTCATGCCCGGGTTGCGAATCTGGTCCAGAAGACTCGCGACGGGGTTCTCTTCAGCTGCTGGCGACGACGGAGGAGCGTCCTGGAGAATGATTAACCACACATTTTACAAGTTGTCAGTAAGCAGCACGCGGTATTGATAGTGCAAATCCAGTCATGGTTGCAACGTACCTCTTGAACTGCTGCTGCAACTGGCGGCGGCGGAGGTGGCGCGTCATCCTGATCGTAGCTCATTGGTGGAGGCGGCGGAGGTGGAGCCGAGTCGTCATCGCCAAAGTTGCTGCTCGGCGGTGGTGGAGGAGGAGGTGGCGCGTCACTGCGTGAAAAATCCACATTCGGTCCAGGTGGTGGTGGTGGTGGAGGGCCATCGACAGGTCCGATCTGAAAATTCTGCTGCGACGGCTCAAGTGCCGATGGCGCGTCCGAGAAATCCGCGACGGGAGGCAAGTCCGGCAACGCTTTGGTGTTCTGGAACAGCGATGGCGCGATCGACGCGTTCGCTCCGCCTTCGTAGTTGTAGTCGACGATACCAGCGAGTGGCAAGTTCGCCGGCAGCTTCTTGGAGAGGTCTTCAATCGCACCAAGCGACGGGTGGAAATCGTAGTTGAGTCCCGACACACTTGGCTAAAGACACACAATAACAAATAGTCAGGTTACTGTGTGCAAGATTGAGCGAAGATCCCATTAGTAGGGAAAAAAAACATACCAGCTCATCGCCATCTCGGAGCGTCTTTGGCGCACTCGCGAGCTCCTTCCGCTTCTCTTCTTCCTCTTCAAAGTCGGTACCAAGCAGGTTGTCCCAAGAAGAGTACTGCGTATACACAAATACGATTTAGATAACAAAAACAAGCAAGAGGTTAGCATCATCATTCGCATTGCGTCGCCATATCATACACTCCAAGTAGGAAAAGCGTCCTTACCTTCTGGTACGGGTTCTCGCCCGAGTTGAACAGCAGCACGCTACCAACAGACGGGATGTACTCGGGCAAACGCCCGAGACCTTCCATCGTCATGTCCACTTCGGCGCGCTGCGTTTTCTGGTACAAGTTCACCTTTTCGTACATTTCCACGACTTCCGTCATGATCTGTCCACGCTGCGCTGGGGGCAACGGCTCCTACACACGCTCGAAACAATCGCGCACAAGCGCCAGTTAGCACACTCGTTGTAAACGAGGACAAGCACTCGAAGAGAGATCGCAACGTACCGCTGGCAAAAAGTGCGTATCTTCGTCGGCGTCAGGCACGATGATCGGTCCATCGGCGTACGGCTTGTCGTGGAACAGCGTCTTCGTAGGCGCCAACACTAAATATGCGAAACACATAGTCACACACAGATATGTACCCGAAATGCGTCAGCGCCACATACACACAAAGGGAATCATTTTCTCTCCTTCTCTCTCATCAAATCACAGACAACCCAGTACCTTTAGGGGCCGGGTATTTGGACGTAGAAAACACCGTCGTGGGTTTGTTGGACGTGCGGCGCTCCGTGAGCTTGTTCACCTTGGCCTGGCAGACGCGGATGCGCTGGTCGATCGCCCCCACGCGGTCCTTCTCGAGTCCTACTTTGTGCACGAGGCGGTTGAAAATATCGCCCACGACCGCGTCCAGCTGCGAGAGCTGCTTGATGACGTCCTTGGCCACGAACTGCGGACGCAGGTCCTCGTACACGCGCTCGATGGCGTACACCTGGGTCGTCTGCATCTCGCGCACTCTTGCTTCGCCCGCGCAAGGGCCAAGTCTCTCTTCGAGCGCAGCGCTGTTGCGGTCTCTTCTTCTCTCTCTTTTCCGCGTTCGCTTCTGACTTCAATTCGGGTCAATAATTCCACTTTGCATCAGCAGGAGACCCTCTAGAAGATGATACGCTCTCATCTCCCCCGTGAATTTAGGACGCGCAGTGTCGCTTGTTCGGCTCGAGACCGTTAGGACAAAGGACACCTCTCAAAAGCGATAGACCCTCCCATCTCCTTCGCACTCCTTTACTCCAATTTTTGGCTCCGGTTTCCTATGTAAAGCAAGATAGAACGCGTTGCGACTCGGATTCCTTTATAAATAGGACACTAGATTAAGCGATTTTGGAGAGAAGTAATATTGAAGATTTGGGTGATGACAATTTCGACAGTTTGATCAGGCTATTCACCTGATCGGATTTTGACAAATTCCAGCTCCTTATTTCCGACACCTCCTCATTTCCAATTTGGTAAAATCGGGTTGCGTCTGTGAGGCATG
>JAADVN010000639.1:0-15152 GCA_023335535.1 Globisporangium spinosum | reverse complement strand
CACCACACACACGCACCACACATATGTTCAAGACTCCAAACGAGATCCACGACTCTGGACACGGCAAGACACAAATAAGCATTCGCACTCTTCGCGGGAGGACGGGAAGTAATACCTTGGTCCGCAGCCGGTGTTGATTCGTGACGCCTGGCTAGATCCAATGGGCAGATGGTTTTGCTTCTCGAGCTCATGCAGGATCGACTAAGATTGCCATACCACCGTTAGCGAGGTACTTAGCATTGTGCGACACCCAGCATCTAACGCACCTGGACGAGCTTCTTGAAGCTGATTTTGTCTTGAGGAGTTGTGATCGGCCAGCAAAATCGGAATTCCTGCACCATGGACACAGAGAGAAAGCCCAACAGCGCACACCCCAACAGACGAATCAGGCTCGATCCTCTCCCAAATCACTGCAAGTGCGCAACATCTCAACGCCGTGTCTGTCTGTCTCCGGCACCTGTGCAGCCTGGGACTTCAATTTGAGCAGCAAGAAATGCAGCACACGAAAGAGCACTTTCTCGTTTGGGCGATCAAACATGTTTGGATGCACTTCCGTCTGCTGCGCAGTCGCGGTGCTTCCCCCGAGTCCTGCAGTGACTGTGCCAGCAGCAGCTCCACCACCACCAGATGCAGCAGACGCAGATGCAAAGCCCAGCAGCTTCAGGTTCTGCGCCATCATGACGTCTTTCTTCAGCATCATTTGCGCGTGTCTGCCGATCTTTTGATTTGTCTCCACCACCCCACGCCTGATTGTTTGTTTGTTTGCTTTTGGCTCGATTTGAATTGGGCGGGCTTTCAAAAACCCAAACGGACACAGTACCGAATCCAATCCAAATAGAGCTCCTTCAACGGAGAGAAACGAGAGTGATGGTCTCTGAGAGCTTTCCTTTTGTTTGTTTCCTTTCTGAGAACAATATGCAAAGGGCAGCTTCAATTCGCAACTTTCCAACCCAGACAACAAGCAGACACGAGAGCGAGCAGAGCGCCACACACAAGAGAATCCGCGCGCAACGACGAGCGGCGCGGAAGAAGGAGAAAAAAAAGCAGAGCAAGACGAAAGCAGCCTTATCAACAACTGCACTACCTGTTTGCGTGCAACAATGCGAGCGCCGGCGGTGTCGGTCGCAAGCTCTCTGTCGTCGTCGTCATCGTCGTGCAGGAGCGAGGATGGTACAGTCCGCTTGACACATGTTTGGTTGCTCGTGCGCATGTGGTGCTGTTTGCGATGTTGCGCGTGAGTGCCGGGTTGAATTTGCTTCGAGCTGACGTATGTGTGTAACTTGTATGTGATAGTGGAGATGCTCGATTCGGATGAAGGTGTCAGGAGACGCAAACGCATATGGGATGAAACAGAGAGCGAAAGCGATGACGACGCGAGCGACCCGAGAAAGCACAAGCAGCTTCGCAAGGTAAGCGTATATCAAGTCTGTATGGTGTGAGCAAGAGAAACTGGAATCCTCATTGATTCTACTCTGTATTATTGTCCGCAGGGTTTTGTGTACAGTAAGGAGTTCGCCCGAGTGGTTGCAATTGCAGTTGATGTGAAGGAAGCGCTGAGTACGAGGGTGGAGAACGCAATCAGCATGTGGCAGCACCTCAACGCTGTGGATTCAAATATGGTATCTGGGATCATCGAAGAGAAGCCGCTCCTGATGTTCAAACTAGTGGATGCTCTGCTGTCGACCGCATACTTCCCGCTGCAGCAGTTCTATTTCATGACTCTATCCGGGCTGCTGTATTTGCTGAATCGATCGCATGAAGCTTCAGCCGCAGCAGCACTGCAGAGCTTCATCAACTCGATCCAGCATTTTGATTCGAGCGTATCAAAGTTACTGCCACTCTACGAGTCTGTCGATTGGGTAAGCAAACATATTCCGTGTGCATTCAAAGGCGCAAGTATCCCACGAATTTCTAACCGGCGACTGATTTTGGCAATCATTTTTCTTTAGCGCGACCCGAAAATTGCCAGGAAACACGTAAACGAGCTGAACAAGTGCACGCACGTGTGCAAAGCTTTTAAAGTTGTGAAGTGCTGGATCTCAGAAGAAGGAGCAAGCAACTTGGTACGTAAACTTTCTGTTGTTTATTTGTAACGAGAGGCTCACCTCGAGAGTTTTTTTCTGACATTTTCATGTTGCAAACTATCCGAATACAGCGACGTGTTAAAATCGACAGCTGGGTAGACATTGGCGGCGGTACCTTGTCTTTCTATCGGAAGCATGAAACCGAGACGAGTGTGATCAATGTTCCATCAGGATGCATCGAGACAATCGATCGAGATGAGCAAAACAGTTTGGTGTACATTTACACCAAGAGCAGCCTCCGAGCAGACGGCGCCTCTCTCTTTGTCTTCGAGCCCTCTCCTGTGGTAAGTTGTGCTAGTTCCTCTATTAAAGCCTGATTTTAGCGCTCATGATTTGTGTGGTATGCAGGACTTTGGCGCGTTATCAAGCACCCTCTCCGAGTTGTGTCTACCAGAGCCGAGCATTGCGTATGAGGTAAGTGTCGGTATGGTCTGCAATCAACTTTGCATGATATGATGACACTCACGTAGCTACTTTGTTGTTCAGGAACTGAAACGTCTGATCCCAGACCAGCTATTTGACCACAATTCGCAGGAACAGCATCACGAAAACAGTGAGCGAATCCGGCAATGCGATTTCCACGCGGTACTTTCAGACGATGAGACCCAGACTGAGCGCTTAGCGGAACATCTCACAAGCGACCTGCTTCGGTTTCTGGAAGACAGCATTGATGAAAGCAGCGGGCGAGTTCAAGACGAGTCAACCAGCGCATACGCAACGCTTGTCGACCATTTCAACAACGCCAGCGCCAGCTTGACGGTGGCATTTTCCAACATCAGCGGCTCCCACATCTCATGGGACCACGAACTCTCCAGGAGAGAGTTTTCCATTCAGTCTTCGTGCGACGCTCTTCAACAACAGCGCTTTCTCAGTCTCCCACACTCAGAACACGAAGCTGAAAAAGCGTTGCTGGAGTTTCGCCAGGAATGCAATACTCGCCATGAAGACTCGCTTGGATATGCGAAAGAGAGCATTGAAGCGACTGTTGAAGACGAATCAAGGGTATTTCGGATCGTTGTGCTGATCACAGTATCCGTCATAATTGTTCCTTGGACACTCTTCGTTGGGCTCTATTTATTCAACGTGCTGGTAATGATGCCAGGGTGGCTGCAGGCTGCAGTTGTTTTGCTGACGTGACTACACACTTTTTCTATTCGTAATGATGCACTCCAGCATAAGTATCCCAATAGTTGTGTGCGTGTCCAGGAGTAGCGGTCGAGTATCTTCATAATTGCATCGTGTCTGTTCAGTTTCGCCGCGTGTGACCTTTCGTTGAAATCTGCTGCGTCTGCTCTTCTCCGAGTTTGCTCCATTGCAACATTATTTCTTCGCATCAGCAGCAATCATGACAGGATGCGTTATCGACCTGCAGGGCTTGAAAGAAGAGCTAAAGAAACTGGGCATCACGATCGTGTCCGAGAACCAAGACATCATCATCTCCATCAAGATCCGTGGCTTGGCAGGGAAGACGCTCGTCCACGGACTTTGTTTAGCAGACCAGCTTCTCCAATAGAAAGTCAAAGGCGTGGTCAAGTCATATGCGGATTCGGCGACAAAGCCGTTCGCAGACCCAACATTCGGGCCAACTTCGTCAGACCGTGGTGGAGCGGCTGCAATATGCGAGATGGGTCAAGTCGTTCCTTCAAATGGAGGATCTCAGCACCAGGTCAAGGTTCTCGGGTTTCTTGAGAGCGAGAAGATACGCTGGGAACGCCCCATGTACGCCATGGGCGAGGAAGACGATAGGTACGTATTGAAGACCGAAGACGATGAACGCGTTCCCTGACATTTGACCGAATGCAGATTTATCTCACATCTCTTTCTTCATTCTAGTGACGACGAGGGGAATCAGGAAGAAGATGAGCGAGGAAGCGCTTTCCTTGCGTTTGCTTCTGCTGATCGAGCGTTCGCTTCACAGGCAAAGCTCTTCGCTGACGGCGTGTGCTCTGGAGATGTGATCCAAGGCAACCTCGGCGACTGCTGATTTTTGAGTAAGCATGGTCAAGTGTAAATGCTGCATATCCGTGTGGTTTGACTCGCTCCTCTAACAGCAAACGATGCGATTGTTGTGCGAATTACTAGGTGCTTTGAGTGTTGTTGCGACGCGGTCCGACTTGCTGCACCAAACGCTCTGGAGAGGGAACAAGTACAAGGCAAACGGATTGTTCGTCTGTCGGTTTATGAAGGTACGACGGGATGCCTGCATCACTACCTCTCGTCCCACAGTCGTCTCAGATATTGGCATTGACACAGCGTATTTCTTCAGAACTTTGCCTGGAACTACGTGATCATCGACGACCGTCTGCCCGTGTTTGGCTTTTCGAGAACCAAGTCTGGCAAGCCATACTTTGCCCGATGTCGCGATCCAAATGAACTATGGTAATGTGTAACAACCTCGTAGAAAGCACCGTCACTCGTGCGCGATAACTAACGAATTGGCTTGTGGGTGTGCTGTAGGGTTGCGCTACTTGAAAAAGCGTACGCCAAACTCCACGGCAGCTACGGAGCACTCATCGGAGGCTTCATCGATGTCGCCTTGAATGGCCTCACTGGAATGTGCTCGGAGCAAGTGATCTTGAAAGAAGGGTATCCTGGGTTCGGAGAGAACCCCTTCAATCCCGTAAAGCCTGGAGAGCAGAAAGGGGACTCGTTTTGGCAAAAGCTGCTGAGGTACAAAGAGTCGGGAACGCTGATGGGCTGCTCGATCCAGCCTCCGCCCACTGGGAACAAAAACGTCGTTGCAGAGTCAAGCGCTGACAACGACCTGTATTTCAAGCGCGCATATGCATTGATGGACGCTGCAAAGATCAAAACTGTCGAGAATAGGTTTGTCGAGCTCGTCAAGCTGCGGAACCCGTGGGGCATGGGGGAGTGGGTACGTTGACAACAACCTATCTGTTTGGCTTATGACTTCTCCATGTATCTCTTACTTCTTATGCTCGCTTTCTGACAATAGACCGGTCCGACAGCAGTGACGAGCGGATCGAGAACCAGGACATCATTGAGCAGTTTTCAAGATTCTCAAGCCAAAGTCGGCGGAAATGCCAACAAGCGCTTCTTTCGCAGCATGAACGGGAAGGGCGAGCTCAAAGTTGACGAGATCGCTCAAGAAGAAGTGGTTGAAGTGAATGCAAACGACGGGGCGTTCTTCATGGTGTACGATGCGTGGGTGCAGTATTTTACCCACTTTTTTGCTGGCATTGGTACGTTTTCGAGGTACTTTTCTTGATTTCCTTAGCATCAGGCGATGATTACTGTGTGAACATGGTTGCTGCTGTGAGCGCAGACTTCCCGGATGAGTGGCATGAGAAACGGGTCGAAGGCTGCTGGAATGAAAGCAACTGTGGCAGGAACACAACGAGAACGACGCGGATCAACAATCCGCACTTTGAGCTCCAGCTCGAGAAGCGGTGCCACCTGTTTATCTCGTTGAGCCAAGAAGACCCTCGTGGGAAAGAAAACTTGAAAATCATTCCCATCGAGTTCCATATCTGCTCATTGAGTCAAACGGGGGGCAAACCGAGTAAGTTCGAGATCAAAGAGCCTGTAAGGAAAGCCGACTCATACTACCGGATGTGCAAGGACAAAGATAAAGTGGAATCCAAGAAAGGAATTCGATCTGAGACTCTACCACCCGTGGTCACCCCAGGGTCCGTCATTCCGGGTACTGACGACGACGGCATACCGCAACCTACGTACACGTTCAAGCAAGCTATATTGGTGAGTGCGGCACATGCTCCACATTCATATTCTCACCGCAATGCTAACATGAATTGTTCAGGTTGATGTGACAATGGAACCCGGTCACTATTGCATCATTCCGAGCATGTACGTGAGAACGGTAAGTCTTACCCAGCGCGTCCATATTCCCTGATGGATTGCTGGAAGCTGATGATTTGATTATCTTTCGTTTGCTATCGCAGGGCAAAGACACTAGGAAAACGAACGTCGGGAGCTTCTGGCTGTCGATGTACTCGGATAAACCTGCGTTCAACCTCGAAGGAGGAGAGAAGATCGTCGAGGAAGAGGAGGGAGATGAAGATCTGAACAACAACAACAATAACAACAGGGCGTCGTTCTCTGCTGCAAAGAATTCCCCCTGCAAGCAGCCCCGGCAAGAGCTCCGGATCAGTTGTTCTATCTGACAGTGTTACAAAAATGGAGAAGCGTCGGAAATTCGAGGATGCGAAAGAAGAGTTTCTAAGCCAAGCCAAACTGAAAAACATTGGACTCCGAGCAATGAAACTCGAGTTCGCAAAGTCGATAGTGGTCAAGCGAGCAGATTGTCGCCGCAAGCTGATCTCGTTGGACTTCAAGAGCGACGAACTGAGCGACGAGAAGTTCAACATTCTCTTCAACGGCTTGGACGCTGCGAACAGTGAGAGCATCTACACCGACGAGATTTTTCGTCTCTTCGAGCACGAGATAGAGGAAGACCAGATGGCGTGCGAGATCCCAGAGATCGAAGATAACGACGCCCCAGAAAAGCTTCATCAAGATGGTATCTTGGAGATCAACGTGCACGCTGTTAAAGACCTGGTGACCCACTCCAAGCATCAAAGCAGCGCTCTCCGGAAAATGCAGCGGAAAGTACATTTCCCAGCAACCACGTTCAACTCAAATGAAGCGTCTCGACGTTGGAGGTTCGCAAAGGAGATTTGTGCGCAGAACGGTGCTTTGGTGACCCAGCTCTTGCCATTTTTACGATGATCTGGCGTCCTGACTCCGGAAGACATTGTGGCATTGAAGAAGCAAGCGACATACGTTTCATCCTGTGAATCCAAGTTTGAATACCAGCAGCTTGGCTCTCCAGTCGAGGCTTTCTATGAGCTTCTCGAGAAAGCGTGCACTGCATATGATGGAGATCTGCGAGATGGTGATCGTGTCGGAGTTCAATTTGAACACGATAGCCGCTCTCCGTATTCTGATAAACTCAAGGGACTCCGAGGTTCATTTACTGGCAGCATTGGGTTCGGTAGCGATAAGCTGGAGATATCCGCACCACCATCTGACTTGCATAAGTTCGATCGCATGAAAGCACTGGAGCACAAGAGACGAGAGCGGTTAGTCAACTTGCAAAAGCAGAAGCAGTTGGCGACAAACGGAAGACCTCTGCGCTTCCCAGACTCATTGGCGGGAGGAAAAGCGGCTCAACGCACGTGAGTTGCATCGACTGCGGCGCTCGCATCTTGATTGGAACGAGACGAGATTCAAGCGCTGGAGGAGACAACTCAATCCTTTCGAACATGTGCGCAGGTTCAAACTGCATGAACTCGTTTTGCAAAGCGTGCTTCATGCGTATCCCTGAAAAGAAGAAGTTCTGCGAAGACTGCTTCCAGCACGAGCTTATCCCGCTGTAATCATTTAACGAGCAATTGCGAGCGATTCTGATTGAGAAACTCGGGTCGTCAAGCGAGCAGCGGACACGTCTTGACGAAATCTTCCGATCGTTCGACACAGACAACTCTGGTACGCTAAGCGGCGAGGAATTTGGGCAAGCGCTAGACAAACTCAACATCCAGCCACCATTGGCGGATGAGCCGAAGACCCATTTGCTGGCTCAGTTTGACACAAACAAGGACGGGGAGATCAGCCAGAGTGAATTCAAGGACTGGATCCTGAAAGGCCAGGTGTGGGGTCCATCGAAATCCAGCCATGCTCTCCAGCGAGGCAGCTCGTTCAACTCTACGGGTTCGAGGGGCGACATCAAGGCCACAAGCGATATCCTGAATTCCACGATCACACCAGTACTCGATGAAATCATCAACACCGCTTTTGAGGCGTACAAGTTCAGCTCTTCGACAGATCACTGGTTACGTACACGGATCGCGACAAAGCCGAACACGTTGCGAGTGTCCCACGATGCAGTGGAAGCGACAAGGAACCACGTCGCGAGCGAAACAGGCACCATCGTGTTCATGTGACTCATGAATCTGGCGATGTCGGATACGTTGGGTGGTGGAGGGAGCTACAGCCCCACAGTCGCCGCCAAAGTGTTTGAGCATTTCGGTTCGGACAAGAGCGGCAGGATAGACCAGGGCGAGTTCACGACTTTCGTCGAAGCGTTGGGTCTGCATCTCGACAAACACGATACACGATTGCTAATGTGCCGAATGGAGACTACTGCGGATGATGGCTCAGTGGGGCTTACGGACTTCATGGCGTACGTGGAGGCGATCATGGTGGAAAGCAAACAGCAGCATGCGTCAACTTCCATCCTTCAAAGTGCTACCTCTCTGGTTGATGCGATCATTCAAATGGATGCTCAAGCGGCGGGTGATCAGCAGAAACGGGAGAGTCTGTGCAACATCCTACAGCAGCTGCAGTGGAATACGAGAAAAGCGATGCTGTGCCGTTCTGCAAGCAAATCCGAGATGCGACGGGTCAGAGTCTGCAAGTGGAGCAACTCCAGTGCTTGGGGAATGCTGTCTTCTTCCGTGAACTACAACCAGGTGTGAGCAACCTAGTGGTTGTGTCATCAGACGTGCAGGACCACAACGATGACAACCTCCTGGAGCTGGAAAGCAGTGGGGATGTGCTCAAGTGCATCCTCTTTTCCGCCCAATAGACGGTCATTGCGCAGCTGAAGGCATTCCATTTGTCGACGTTATGCGGCAGCGTGAGTTCATTCCTGGAGCTGCAAAGCGGAGCGTCCAGCATCGAAAGCATCTGGGAACTCGTCTTTGGATTGGAGAGCTCGGAGACGATCGATCAGCGAGGCTTTCTCGATATTCTGTTTCGCGTCGGGCTCTCGGCTCCAGCGGATGGCTCTGGAAATGAAGCGAGCCCACTGCTTCGCCGTTTGTCGACAAAACTGCAGGTCGCACTGGCGTTGGACGCACTACGGTCGAAAAGTGGCAAAGCCCAGGCGAACGACAACTGGAGCGGGTTTGTGACGTTCAACCTGTTCACGATTTTGATGCGGTACACAGAAATCCAGGAGATCGAGGCAAGCTTCGACCAAGCGCTCTTCAATTTCCTAAGACTGTGCCAAGGACACCAGCACTACCTGGTCACCGTGTCCTTGGATAAAAGAGACCTGGTGGTGCGAGTGAGAGAACCGATTTTCAAGTTCCAGATGGACTTTGTGCTCAATGAAGACGAATATGCGCGCGCAAACCTCCTTAGCCACCTGCCAATGACGACAATGGCAACGAATCATCACGACCAATCCGGTCACGATTCCAAAGAGACCCGTGGGCAAACGTTCTCGGCAAACCCAAACGCGCTTGTGACCTCCACGTGCTTTCCTGAAGTGAATGAGGCAATGCTAGGCATGCTAACTCGGCTCCGCATCGCCGCGAACGCCAACGCCACGACGAACGACCACCAGGGCACGATCCCATTCCTGAAACTCGTCGAGAGTGACGGATTTGTCTCCACGCTCCGAGAGCTGCTAGTCCAGGCAAACCTGCCGTTCTTCTGGTCCGTGTCAGCTAAACTGCTGGAGTTCTCCATCGATGGGACTACTTGGGACAGCTAAAGCGACCGAGTTTCCAGCACGTTGTAGCCGAAGCGCTTTCCAGAAAATCCTCTTCATCATGCGCGCTCGCGTCATTACTGAAGCACACGAGCTCGTCGCTGCAAGTTCGGTACGAAGTTGTTGGGAAGAACGCGGTGTTCCTCAGTTCGTGGGGAGACTTCCAATCCGTTCTCACTGGCCACCAAGACACCTACGCAGTTCTCGAAGTCTGCCCACAGAGAGATGTCTTTGCGACTGAGATCGACCGAACCGGCACGAGTGGCGCAGCGAAATGGGATTTTAAGAAGAAAGTTATCTTGAAAGAGCCTGACTCGTACGATTTATGAATCGGCCGACCAGTGGTGTACACAGACACAGTCAAAGTTTCAGCGATCCCTGGTGGTCACGCTGCAAAACAGATCTCATTCGTGGTAGACGACAACAACGAACATGGTCACTTTGTGGTACTGAGTGTGCGAAAAGCGCAGCCCTTCAGACGAAACGAGAAGCCGAGACTCTACTGCACTGCCTACGACCCGTTTACTTCCTGTGAGTACTCGGTGGAAGGGTATCCGGAGGACTGGGCTGTGGATTTCTTCACAGCGAGCAGCAGCCGCAACTTTGAGAAAGAGTGGCTCGGCTTACTCAAGCAGATGCGCCTTGGCGCCACACTCACACCGAAAGTCATTGTGAAAGTGTTCAACAAGCAAGTCAAGACTGAAAAGCTGATCGGCGAATGTGAGATCTCCATCGGGTCAGCGATCGCTCACGAAGGACATATCTTTGGCGACTGGTTCGCGCTTCAGCACCCAATGGACAGCTTGAAGACAACTGGGTTCATCAATCTGCCGTTCCGCTTTGACATTCAAAAGGTGAGCGAGATCTCGATCGCCATGGTCGAGGATGAATCAGACACGAAGAGGAGGCGGAGCAGCTTTGTCCCGGTGGAGATCAACAGCAACTCTCTCACAGAGAGCAGCGAAACCAGAGCTGCAAAGCCCCCACCATTTGAAGGTGCCGAGAAGATCCAGATGGCGAACCGACTTTGAGGGCTGCAGCAATCTCTCAATTCGACTGAAAACGCGAAAGGAGACGCGGTGGAGCAAGTCAGAGCGCTGAGATCGCAATTGCAACAGGTATCCATGACGTCAAGCTCTGCAACCGAAGGCGAGGTGATGAAGTGAAAGAAGAGACTGGATCAAGCTCTTCGAGAGCAGAGCATTCAGCAAGAAGAGCACGAGCGGAGGTGAGTTGTCTTATCTATTATTCCGTGCTACTCCCCGCCGTAACTCTATGGCTGTTCTAACCTTTGCGGTATATGTTGTGTATCCAGGGTGTCTGAGCTGCAGGTAGAGCTGAAGCGGCTTGAAGAGACCGCGCAGCGAGAGCGGGAGGTGTTAAAACCTCAAACTATGGTTGGCTTCAACTTGAAGCAAGCCTCTCTCGATGCGAACGCCTTGGTACACGATATTCTATCGGTAATGGAAGACATTTTGGCCAATCGCTGTCCTGAGCGACCTTACAACGGGCTGAAGAAAGCGCTCGCGGCAGTCGCTGAGGCGCCAGGAAAGGTATACAAATGTTGTTTTGTTCGCGTATTTACTACATCAATCAGTTGTCAGACATGTTTGTGTGTGAAAAAAACCAGATTGCTTTTGCTGCATTCGACGATGTGCTGAATGACTTCGGTCTCAAGTATCCTGGACCGAGACGAGAGGACGAATCAACATCGAAGGTAGGCGGACTTCGATCACGAAATGAGTACGCCCCAAAAACATTTGACGTGCTAACGACGTCTGTTCCTTCGATGCTGGAAGATTTCTTCATCAAGCTTTGCGGAGATGCAGATGCGCATACCAGTATTCCTCAAGGGAGATCGAGGCAACAGGAGTACCCAGTGGTGCCGACACCCCCACGATCCGAAGCAGGGCCCCCAGAACGACCGATGAGGGTGAACAACGCTCACACTTTTGATAATGTAGGAGTGCCTTTCTGACATATTATTTGGTATGCCGGCCGCATAATTTGTATTCGCTACAGGAACCACCAACCGATCCACCTCTCAATCTCTCAGGCAATCCGATCCCGGCACCTTCGCGTCCACCAAAGAAGATGAACTTGAAAGAGATGACAAAGTTCTTGCTCCTGAACCCCCCGGATGGCTGGGAAGCGCGCTTCATAGAGAAGGGCAAGCCCTACTTTTGCAATCACTCGGAACGGTAAGCAGCATTGTCATTATTCTTTGTTGAAGCATCTTTGCCGGAGTTGTTGCAGACATTGATTAATTGATATTCTGCGCTGTGCTTCATGGCAGATCGACGCAATGGAAACATCCAAAGCCCGAGATCGAAGCAATCTTCAAAGAATGGCTGCATGAGAACTCGGGCGTCAGCTTTACGTCGACGAACTCAAGTAGCCGTCGCCATGACAGATAAACAAGGTACACACACACACTCCAATAGAATTCACACACTGCATTTACAATCAACATCCACTTCACTACTGCTTTCAGATTTCAACCAGAGAACCAGCGGAGCTGCTTACATAGCGCGCATACTCAGCTTCATTTATTAATGCCGAGAGTATATCGCCAATTACCACTCTCCCCAATCGTCTCGAGGTGCATCAGATGCATCATCGGATACAGAGGCATTCGTGTCCCAGGTTTCACCAGCGGCAGCATTGAGGTTATCGATCGAGTTCGATATAGCGTCCGTGTCGCTGAATTCCTCGCCCAGGACCGGCACAGGGTCACCCCAGATCACGTCAGGCTCTGCTTCGGAGTCCGTCATCTCCGTGTTCCCAGCCCGAAGCACAGCGATCTCGGTTCGCAGCAGATCGATGTCCTTTTGAGACGTCAGTGACGCAGCTTCGTACCCTGCGCTATAGGATCGCTCCACTTCATCCTGAAGCTGAAGCAGCTGGGCTTCCAGCTCGGATTTTCCCGCGGCAACTCCCTTTTGGAACGCTTCAGCGATCTCGGAGTCCGCTTCAGCCAGCTGCTGCGTCAGCTTTTCAATATCGACTCGGTTTTTCGCTTCAGTCTCTGTTGCACCCTTTGCGAAAGCAACGCCAGCTTCCGCGACCAGAATATCTCGCTGCTTTTCCAGCTCGACGATTCTGCCAAGAAGCACCTGTGAATCTGCCCCAGCGGCGCCAGAACCACCTTGCTGTAGTTGCAGTTGGGTTTCCTTGAACGCCAGGAACTCGGCTTCCACCAGCTCTTTCGCCTTCTTCATCTTCAGCGCGCGGATCCGCCAGAGCTCAATCTCCTTCTTGGCTTCCTCAGACGTTTCCCCACCAGATGCTGATGCCGAAAGACTCGGCGAGCCACTCTTTGCGTTCTGAGCCAAGAGCTGGTTGAGTTTCTCCAACTGCGCGCTCAGAGCCGCGATCTCTTCGTCTTTCGACAGCAACAGCGTTTCGACCGCGATCTTCTCTGCAGACACAGTCGCCAGCGTCTGAGTCTTCAACGACAGCGCTTCTCTCAACTGCAGCACACTTGCATCGCCCCCTTCTTCTCCCTGCTCGTCATCATCACCACTTCGTGCGAGCTGCTTGCGTAACCGCTCAATCTCTTCGTCTGCCGCTTGGCGCATCGCAGCGATGATCGACTCGCTTTCCTGAATACCTGCGTCGTACCCAATAGCACGCGCGTCGTCGATCTGCATCGTCACTTCCGTCATCTTTGCTTCGTACGAGTCGCACAGATTCTGGAACTGCATATCTTTCTCCTCAATGATTCGCTGTTTCTCTTCTTCGCGCTGCGCTGCCAACGCGCCGAGTTTCTTCTGCAGCTCGACCGCTTTCTTCTTCCACGCGATCGCGGCGCGTTTGTCAGCTTCACGCGCTTCACGGACCAGTTGGGACTCGGGCTCCTCGGTGCTATCCGAAGTCGCATTGTTAGCAGGTGCTGCCGGTTTGAGCTCCAGGTCAGCACCGTTGTCTTCGATATTAAGGTCGTCGTCGTAATCAAGCGCCTCAAGTTCCAGCGCTTTGGCGGCTTGCTGCTCTCTTTGGAGCTGCTTGCGCTCCTCTTCGCGGCGCTTCTGCTCGTCTTCCTGGTGCTTGCGAAAGAAATACCTGCACAAAAGACAACCCAGCGCAATATAGATAGTCAATCAATTGGAGTTAGAACGCTACTCATTCGTTTGGACTGTGCCAAGCATTGCGCACATTCGCACCTGGACCAGAACTCTTCGTAGCTCAGCTGCACGGGCACCATTTGCTCATGCAGGTCGCGCATCTCCTCTTCGATCTCAAGCACCTTTTACGCCAGTCGTACACATATACACAATACCACATTGGTTCTCCATCGCTCTATCCATATTGCATGTAGAGTAGCCAAAACGGCAAGGTGGGTGAAGCCACATATTCCTTCCTACCTTGGCGATCCCATCCGTGTGCGCGTCGATCTTGAAGCTGTCCACAAACACCTTGTAGTCATCGATCTCCTCATACAGAATCTGCGCATTCGCACGCACAAACCCACAAAGAAAGCGAGAGCGAGAGTGATCAGCGCCAGAGTCACATTCATGCCATGTGTAACATAGCAGCACACTTTTCTTCAACCCTCCTTCAAACGCGACTCACCTCGTCCACGGGACCAGTGCGCGCCGTGCCGAGCGCGTGCAGTAGCGTCACGGCCTCGTCCTGCACGGTGGCGACGATGGACTGCGCCTTCTCCTGCGCGGCGCTCACGTACTCGGACGCGTTGGCCGTCGCGCTCTTGGCCGCCTGCTCCAGGAGGCGCCACATTGTTCTCTGGCCGCGTGCTGCCGCAGCTGGCCCCACACAGCCTGAGACTCAGACTGACTGACTGAGTCTGAGATTCCAGTTCTCTCAAACCGCATAGTCTTTTAAAGTGCATACCTTGAATAAATGCATATTTCTCAAACTAACACTTTTTTTTAACAGTGTTTGGCTCAAACTCTCGCGACAATCCTCGCAGCTTCTTTCGTTTTCAGCCAGCCTGGGTTGTGCAAAATCTCAGAGCTTTAAATCCAGAATGGCTCGGATTCTCCAGACAAAATCACACTTTTATACCATGATAATCGCATTTTATACCATGATAATCGGAATACACAAAATATCGACTTCGACCTCATCAGAGAAAGAAAACGCCAGATTAGACGGACCAGAAATCTGATCATACACAAACCAAATCAAAAAGTATCAGATTTCTTCTAACATATTGTGCATAGTAGTACAGTGATTATGTTAGGAGAGAAAGAGTGACAAAGCGCGCACGCTGCTACGAAGCACTTTATGTCATAGAAGTTCAAGGCTTTATGATTCGGTTTAAGACCGGAAAACCAGGTTCAACATAATAAACTGGCCCACTTTTTTTTTTATAAACTTCGTTAATTTTTTAATTGCACAAGAAAATTATGGTACTGGACGTCCTAATTGAAAAATAGTAACTCATATTTTGTACAGGGCACATAACATACACTCCGCACCAGGTCTTTTCGCACACTGCCTTTTGCTCATATCTCCGTCAGTTTTTGGAATTGACGCGTGCTGTTTGGATATGTGTTTTCTATTACATAGCTGGACGTCCCCAACGCGCAAAACCGCGCTAAAAAGTATTCTTTTGGGAGTCT
>JAADVN010000638.1:0-15174 GCA_023335535.1 Globisporangium spinosum | reverse complement strand
TCCTGTGGAAAGTTCCCTGTGAAGTGATTGGCTCGCGCCATCACTTCAACCCGCAGTGACACGTCGCGTGCGTCACCAGCGAGGTTCCCCAAAGCAGGAACCATCATTCTGTACTTGATTGGTACATGATTGTCAACACTCTGCACCGATTAGTACATGTGAAGAACATTCTGCACTGATTAGTACAGAGGGCCTTTGTGACGTCATCAGATGACGTCACACATGCATGCAGGGACCTGTTGTACCGTAATCCCTTTGTCTTTTGCCTCTGCAATCCACGCTGAAGGTCGTGTGTGACACACACGATCTGGCAAACAGATCCACCTTCATGTAATGGCTGGTTAAGGCCCATTACAACAGGAGGTGCAGTGTGACGTGTGAATAGTGCTCGGTCGCGCGGTGAGGGGACGCGTTATCGAGGAGGAGAAGGACGTAACGCTCCTCGCTGCGCATCATCTCGTCAAAGTGCCCAAGCCAAGTGCGAAAGAGCTGCGTTGTCATCCAGCCCTTGGCTGCATTCGTGTAGTCAAAACCGAGTTCAGCTGCCGTGTGGGCGCCAAAGCACCGTGGCTTTTGCGCCATGCCCACAAAAAGCAGCGGCACTTTGAACGATCCATCTGCGTTTGTTGTGATCGCTACTGTGAGTCTCTTCTTGATCTTCTTTCGCCCTGCGACGCTTGAACGCGAGACAGACGTCGGGGATGCCGTGCAGAAGAAGTAGGCAGACTCATCCATGTTAAAGATGTCAGGGTGTCTGTATTTGCTTATGATTAGCTGTAGTGCTGCTTGTCCTTCCTTGGCGTCTATGAAGCGCGCTGATGCCGCTTCTCCATGCACATGTCGTGGCTTCAGGTTGTGCCATTCTTATAGCTTCTGGATCTACCCACCCGAAAACACCATCTTCCTGAGCTTGGTGTTGGAAGCGTGCTCGGCGTTTCGCACGAGTATGCGCCAAATTTTTTCTGCCTTCGCGCCGATTGTCGCCCACATCACGACGGGTATCTTTAGTTGCTCGCAGCGCTCGACCTAGCGAACGAGAGCCTTCTCGAGCGGCAAGCAGTGGACAGGCTGATTGGCTTTGCGGACAGGATTGGAGCGAGCGCTGTCTTCAGTGGCTGGATGCTTTAGCAGCATGAGCACAGCCACTGGCGAGGGATTTTTCTGCAGCTTGAACGTCGAACCTGCCCATGCGGCGAGCGTGTGCAGCGATAGCTCTGGGTGCTGGCTGCGATGACTGTACAGCACTAGCTGCTGCCCAGCCAAGAGTCGAACGCGTGTGGTCTTTGCTGGCATTTGTGTGGTCGCTGCTGTCTCTCTCGTCGCTCGTCTGTTTGGTTTTGGCGAGAGGAACTCTCACGCGCTCTTCCTGCACCACTCACTGAAAATGGTTCGCCTTATGTGGCTGTTATCGTTTTTGAAAGGGTATTATGTTTTTGGGGTGTTTAGTATCGGGAACGGTGACTGTACAAGCAGATTGCAGTTCATCAGTACAGTAGCAAGGTCGAGTGAATGCGAGTCTGAGTGTAGCCACTTGAACCCATTTCTATGATCCATCGCCCCACTTGCGAACTCAGACTCGCGCTGGAATGATCTTTCGTCTGAGACCAGCCGAGTGCTCTCCTAAACACTGGGGATGGCTTCAGCGCTCATCACTACGGATTGATTGATTGTCCATACAATGGCCGCAATGAACAGCGCGTACACGCGTGATCGTGATCGTGCTGTTGCGATAGATTTGTATGTGTATCCTTTTCACGCTGCTGTTGCTCCTCTCCATCCACCACCGCGTGACCACCCACTTCTACGAGACAAGGCGCGCGTTGACTCACTACCAGTAGGTGTCTGCAGAAGATCATCGCTTTGCAAACAGCCCACTCTCGCTGTCAGCCATGCGATTCTCTCGCAGGTATCCATCCATTGTGCTCAGATCTTCTCAGAACGAGTATGGCTCTTATTCTACAGATCCTGTTGAAGTGCAGAGCTCCACAGATTTTAGCCTTCAAGGGCAGCAGCAACCTGCAGAGGAGCGGCGGCTCGTTGAATCCTTTCAGAGCGCGTCGGCGATTGGGCGTAGCCAGCATGCGCATGCATTTGCGCTTGTGGTGAAGAGCGTCGCAGCGACGCTGAGCCAAAGCAGCATGCATTCTCCTCTCAAGCGCTAGCCTGCATGATTGAACAGCGCTTGCGGTGAATGGGTGCACTGTGACAGCAGAGTTCTGAACTCATCATGAAAAGGCTCAGTGCGCACCTAATTTAGACCAATAATATTGTACAAAATATAATTTACAGCCAATCAGACAGCGGATAGAGTTCAGCGCGCGATCTGACTCTTTGTTTTGAATGGATCACCTGTTGACCCAGGCATTAACGTCTCCGATTAAAGCGAGGAGCTTAATCAGGAGCTCCTGTAAACCTCCATCGTCTTTACGTCCATTCACCAAGGGTTTTATTCATCTGGCCCCTTCTTCCATCCACTGCGTCCAGTCGTTCAATAGACTGTGTGTCCTTCCTGCTGCTCAAGAACCGTCAACTGGAAGACCCTGACGGAATGCTCCATTTACAAGAGATCAACACAAGTACGACCTCCCCTCCTCTATCTGCACTCGAGCAGATGGAACGCGCGCTAGGCTTTTGCCTTCACTGCTGACTGTGCGCTGAGAGAGGAATCCAAGCGCCAGGACCAGTTGGAGCTGGCAGATGCTCACCATACCGCTCGCCTTCCGGTGTGGGTGTTTTTCGGTTCCATGGCCAGAAGCGTCTGGCAGACCTTTACTTCGCGCACAGCAGATGGGTACCCAGATTGGTATGGCTCCAATGATCTGCTGGACCACCTGGTCATCGGCATCTGGATCTCTGTTTTTTTTAGTATGAAACTGAGTATGAGCCAATGCATGTGCCATCAGCAGAGTAATGCGAATGTTTGCTCTCTATGCGTTCAATCACGTCGACGTCGCATGGAAGTCCGAGTGCCTGCCTGAATGCCCAAGTGAGAAAGAGGATTAAGAAAGCTCGTCCGCCCTCTCCTCCTCTTCTCACTCGCCAATTTGCTCATCCGCTTGCAGGATCGACCACCTCCAGCCTTCCGCAGCCCGTTCCATCCTCAATCCTCGTCCATTTCCAAACCAGCCAATCCATTCCAGACCCGTCAACTCAGATCCCAGAACACCTTTTCGAGAATAGCCATGCAGAGATCCGCCACCTTCGTGCTCTTCGCCTCCGCTGTCGTGCTTAGCGCGCTCCCGGCAGCGACTGCATTCCAGAAAGGCTCCCAGAACCGCGTCATGTGGGAGAACGACTGCGACTTCTACGGTAAGGACCAGCGCGCCGTGCGCGGCATCCCCGACGTCTGCGGCGACTTTTGCACCAACGACTACACGTGTTCGCACTGGACGTGGACCAACTACAACGGTGGTACTTGCTGGCTCAAGAAGGGTAGCTCCAACACCAAGCTCAAGAAATACGGCGCCGTGTGCGGGTATGTCATCAGCCGCTTCACGTTGTCCGGAGCGAGCGTCAACCAGGTTGTCCCAGCTCCGACACCGGCCCCAGCACCAGTCAGCAACAACGGCCTGAACGTGGTCGAGAACCAGGCGATGCTCAACAGCGTCAACGCGTACCGCCAGCAGAACGGTCTGGGCAGTCTTCGCATCGACTCTCGCCTCAACGCAGCGTCCTCGGCCCATTCGCAGGACCAGGCGAGCCACTGTACGATGACCCACGACGGCACCAACGGCTCGAAAGCCTGGGACCGCATGGCGCAGCAGGGGTACTCGTGGGGAGCCGCTGCCGAGAACGTCGCGGCGGGCCAGAACTCGGTCGACCAGGTCATGAACTCGTGGTGGAACTCGCCAGGCCACCGCGCCAACATCCTGAACGCGGACGTGAAGGACGTGGGCTTCGGCAAGGCCGTGAACAACGGCTGCGGCAACTACAAGACGTACTGGACCCAGGACTTTGGCAAGACCGCGTAAGAGAGAGAAGATGGTCTAATGTACTGTATGTGAGTGAAGTAAGTGAGCTGTGATTGTATCTGTGTCGTAATTGTGCTATGGGGTGAGGCGTGACAGCGACAGAAGCTGTCTGTCGAAGCACTAGCATCGCATTATAAAGTAAAATACAAAACAAAGGGCAATGTACCGAGAGTCCGAGTAGTATTAGTATTCCCATGTCGCTCGTCATCGCGAGGCTTCTTCGTGACACCGAATCACATGAAGGCATTGATTGGTTACGCACAGCACAACGGCTTCAACATCAAAGACCGAGTCAAGCTCGTGGATCCATGAAGAGATGAAGTCTGTCGGTGCTGTATCGTTGAACGAAGGTGATGGAGTGCGGATACCATCGTGACAGCTTCATCACCATAATTCGTCCCAATCATTGAGTGTCATGACATGGATGCGCCGTCGCCACCGAACCATAAAGCAGGCACAAAGTACTGTGTAAGTACTCCGAAGTATGATTTTGTATCAACAGTGACCTCCGAAGCCTTCAAATACAAGTTGAATAGCCACTCACTCGAACACAGTACTCCGATTACAATTGCCAGTCCACCAAAAGTGTCGAGGGTTCGTCGAATGTACTCCGAGAGCGAGAGAGAGAGAGAGCAGTGGGGGTGAGCCCATGGGGATCCAGATCCAGAGAGAGAGAGAGAGGCTTCCGTCGTGCTACTTACGATTGCGCACCCAGGACTTCCTTGAGCTGCACCCATGCGCTCGGCTCTGCTATGGAGCAACGCGCGCATAGACAACACCAAGGTTGTGGCATTGTCAGCAAAATTCCCAGCTTTTACTCGAATCCCACCTCGCGTGCTGCTGCTACATAACGATCTGTGGTATTTGTATGAGAAAAAGCCCGTAGCCCTAACCCTTCTAATTGACGCTTTTTATGAATGCTATGAAGTTGATAATCGTTTGTAGCAGCAGTCAAACTGTGGTCTCGTTGTTGCCAGAATCCCAGAATCGCTTCGGTGCTTCCTCTGACAACTCGAAGCTGCCCATCATGAATGCGACCGGCACTTTAATAGCCTCTACATTATGAGGACCTGTATGTCACAAGTTGATAAATCAAATCAGTCACTCTCGGTCTCAGATAACGGACACCATGCAATATGAAAGGATGTGTCCGAACTTGCAGATCGGATGACGCCGCCTCTGTGTCTGAATGGAAATGCCACTTACGAAGCGCCCTCATTCAACACTCCCTCGCGGCTCCATGGCGGCGCCGCCCTCATCAACAACAGCAATTGACCGCTTGAGGAGCCGCGCCGCTAATTCAGTTAGTTCCCAATCCGCATCGTCTGGGACGAGCATCAACTTGCTATCTGTACCACCAGCCAAGTCAGCATGCAGCCCCCGAGTGCACTCCTGCTGCTGTCCGCCGGTGTGGCGGCGGCGACGCTCATGACCACCGTGTCCGCGTTCCAGGTCGGCTCCCAGGGCCGCGTGATGTGGGAGAACAACTGCGACTTCTACGGCAACGACAGGTATTCGGTGCGCGCCGGCCCGGACGGCTGCGGCGACCTTTGCGCGAACGACGGCGGCTGCACGCACTGGACGTGGACCAACTACAACGGTGGCACCTGCTGGCTCAAGAACGGCCGCTCGCCGACCAAGAGCGGATTCAACGGCGCCGGCTGCGGCTACGTCGTCGGTCGTGGCGCCGACGCGAACGCGAACGCGCAGGTGAACAGCCAAGCGACCGGGGCCAACGGACTCAGCGCCGCCGACACAAACGAGATGCTGCGCCGCATCAACGAGTACCGCGCGCAGGCCAACGTGGCGCCGCTCACGATCAACCCGCTGCTGACCGCGGCCGCGTACGCGCACAGCCTAGAGCAGGCGCAGCTCTGCAAGATGGACCATATGGGTGGTGACGGCTCCCAGTTCTCGGACCGCATCACGGCTGAGGGCTACCGCTGGAGCACGGTGGCGGAGAACATCGCGGCGGGCCAGACGACCGTCGACGCGGTCATGACCGCGTGGTTCAACTCGCCAGGCCACCGTGCGAACATGCTGAACCCGGCGGTGAGCGAAGTGGGCTTCGCCAAGGGCGTGAACAACGCCTGCAGCAACTACCAGGTCTACTGGACGCAGGACTTCGGTAGCCCCGCCTAGACGAATGGATAGAGAGACGCAGTCCCCATGGCTTCATCCGTTCGCTCAAGAGCTCCATGGAAAGAGTGAGAGATGTACGTGCAACTGGTGAACGTATGAGGTGGTGAGTGTCTAGTGGTGAACGCGCTTGTGGAAGAATACGAATTTGCGATTGAGAAGAGAGAAGAGAGAAGGAAAGAAGACGCCGCCATTTGCGATAGCGAGCATCAAGGCGCGTGCGTTTTTTCCTTCTGCTTGATACGTGCTGACGTGGTAGAGAAGTCTGTCGAAAGGTAAAGCTGCAGTACATGATTGTGCGTTTGTGTGTCTTCCGTTGAGCGTGCTTATTATATATCGTTGCCTTGCTGGTTCTTGGCCTCGATGGGGAAGCTTGAAGCCGCCATTGTGCCGCGTCCCCAGTTGGTTTCCAAGCAAAAGAGTGCGCGCGTCGTGCTTTGGTTTTCATTTTGTTCCTCTTTGTGGTATCATGCTGTCACAACACAACAACTGTGGAGATATTGTGATACTGTTAACGGTGGCATGATCGTCAACATCCAAGGACGCCTCGGCAAATCTGCTGGACGAGTGAAAGCTCAGAAAACTTGACCAAGAGGTCGCAATTTGCTCCCAATGATGATGGGATACCATTAGCAGCGACGTCATTTTGCAGTCCATACAATAGCAATGCATGTAGCAATTGTTATCGCACACGACGCCACGCGACTCCACGCTGCATCACTCTCCGCAGTTCCAGCCGGCAGCCACATCTCACATATCGCAACTGTAATCACCCGATCAACCCCTGTACCTCTGCTTCGGTCCGCCGTCCAACGCGACGCAAGAAGCCTCGAGAAGCGCCGACCTCCTGCTGGCTATCTCGATGGCCCCAGCGCCCATGCTATCTATCTATTGTTCAAAGCTTTGCGCCCACCGATGTCATATCAATCAGCCAGTTTAGTCAACTGGACAGAAGAAGCTTCCTTGCGATCCCATGTCCTTTACGTTGTAGGATCGGTCGTCCGCCCAGCCTCAGACACTAACTACACTGTAGAAGCAGCACCGCAGTCCTACGTAGTCTTCCGCTGTTATGTGAAGAGGACGCAAAGCCGGTTCCTGCCTGTTATGCCATGGCGCTGGTGCTAGTGGCGACCGGCCAACCTCTACAATCCAAACTGTCTGTCCTCCGTTGAAATGATTGTTTTCACATCTAAATCGCTTGAATGTGACGGTCTCTCAAAATGGTTTCGATTTTCTGACTTCCTGAACCAATTGTGGCCAATCAGCGGCAAGGAGTCGGTTCGCTTTCCGACCGACCGACCGTTTTGTGCCGATGCTCACTTGATTTCAATATGCCAGCACGAAACCGCGACCAGCGGTTACTGTAGAGTCGCTCGTTTCCCCGTTCACTCCGATCCGATCCCAAAATAGCCTTTACCTGGCTCATCCAGCTGGTAAGCACCACCAGCTGGTTGGGCGACACATTCCGGCTGGAAGGCGCGCTCACTTGGTTTCACTATGCGAGCGCTGGCTGCGGCACCAGAAACCTGAAGTGGCGGCCAGCACATGGAGAATACCTGACGATGGACCCGGAGCTCGTCGTTCGCTCGTTCGTCCGTTGTATGGCGGACCTGGCAACGAGAAGGAGGAGGAGCCTCCATGGCATGTTGTCCATGCGGCCGCGCCAGTCACCCGAGAGCTCACTTTTCCATTTGCCTCATCACGAGCACCGCCCAAGCCACTCCTCATCCGCACAGCCCAGTTCCATCCATCATGCAGACCTCGACTGTGCTCCTCATGCTCTCGGCGCTCGCTGCCACGGCCGCGCTGCAGACTACCTCAGCGTTCCAAGTGGGCTCCGGCGGCCGCGTGATGTGGGAGAACGACTGCGACTTCTACGGCAAGGACATCTACTCTGTGGCCGGCATCCCGGACATCTGCGGCGACGTCTGCGCTAACGACGCGTCCTGTTCGCACTGGAGCTGGAGCAACTACAACGGCGGCACCTGCTGGCTCAAGAGCGGAAGCTCCAGCACCAAGGTGGCCGCGTGGGGCGTCGGCTGCGGTTACGTCTCCGGCCGCTTCGACTCCGCCAGTGCCAACAACGGGCAGCAGCAGACCGACGGCAGCGGTGCGACCGTCAACAACGGCCTTAACGCCGTCGAGATCCAAACGATGCTCAACAGCTTGAACGCCTACCGCCAGAGCCAAGGACGCTCGGCGCTCAGGGCCAACATCAAGCTCCACAACGCCGCCATGGCGCACTCGCAGGACCAGGCGAACCGCTGCACGATGACGCACGACGGCAGCGACGGCTCGCAGCCTTGGGACCGCATGAAGGCGTACGGGTACAACTGGGGTGCCGCTGCCGAGAACGTCGCTGCTGGCCAGACGTCTGTGGACCAGGTCATGACCTCGTGGTGGAACTCGCCAGGCCACAAGACTAACATTCTAAACGCCGACATGGTGGATGTGGGCTTCGCCAAGGTGGTCAACAACGGCTGCAGCAACTACGCGACCTACTGGACCCAGGACTTCGGCAAGTCTGCCTAAAGCGTGGGGTTCTCTGTGTAAAAGTATCGAGTGTCATCGTCTGAGCGTGTTTCAGTGGAACCGTGCAGCGCGCACAGTCAGTAGAGTATTAAGTGTGTGAGTTCGTGAGAGCACTAGTCAGTCAAAGCGTGCATGTGTATGTCATTTAAGACGTGGGTGGGCTGGTACGATCGAAGTGCCAAAGCCGCAGCTCCCACCGCAATCCATCGTGGTAATATAAAGAGCAGCATAAGCAATATCAGCCAAACTGTGAGCACCATCTAAACCAATGTCTTCTTGTTATCCTTTTGCTCGACTCTTTCTTTCTCAAAAACGCAACTCCTATAGCGGTGCAATAGTAAACTCAGATTCACAGCAGCCACACCGATGTATTGAACACTCGGCGCGTTAGACGTTGTACGCGCCGGTGGAGCCGTACGAGGCCGCCGTGGACGGGTAGTGTTCCGCGTTCACGTAGCGGTACGTGGAGAACTTTTCGCAGCAAAAGTAGCGGGTCGCGCGACGCGAGAGGCTCGCCACGCCGTGCATCATGGCCACGCCGACCAGCAGGAACACGACCGAGAGGAAGACGAACATGAAGAACCCGAAGACGCCGCTGTAGCCCTGCGGCAGCTCGCCGTTCGAGATCGCGTCCAGCGGGAACGACACCGAGAACGAGAGCGTGATCGCGCTCAGGAGCGACAGCACAAACTTGATCGTCGCAAAGTAGAGCGCCGCCAGCAGCGCCAACGGCGAGAACGACGACAGCTTAGGTGACAGGCGCTCGCCCGAGATCCCCAGCACGGCGGCGCGGCGCGGGATGCTCAGGTACACGTGCTCCTCTGGCGGCGAGATGAAGTTGTAGAGACTCACGTCCAGCTCGGCGAGGAAGCCCACGAGGTAGAGCACGATGCGGAACACGAGCACGCCGAGGCAGCAGAGCGGCAGCAGCCCGATCGAGAGCGCCGAGCCGACGACGACCGTGACGAAGCCGATGATGCCCAGGATCGAGTTGAGCGCGTGGAACACGAGCAGCTTGAGCGTCCTGCGCAGGAAGCTGTCCTCGCGCGAGTACGCGGACGGGGAAGGGCCGATGTACGCGGCGTTCGCGTCTGTGGAGAACACGGGACGCGCGAGCGGCACGCTCTCGCGCTCCTGCTCGTACGCAGGCGGCGCGCTAGGCTGCGCGAGCGACGGGTATACCACGTCCGAGGGCTTCTCTCCGGGCTTCATGGCTGCTTCTGCTGCTGGTGCTTGGAGAGGAGTGTGCGCTGCTGAGGCTGCTGGAGAATGGCGGGCGAGCAGCTTCGTTGGGGGCGAGTGAGAATGAAAAATCACCTTTGCAACTGCTTGGTCCATCCCGCTCACTTTGCTCATCACTTGAATCAGCAGCATCACTAAAGTGGTTTGTATAAGGATTTGTATAGGTCACTATTGCGGAGGCAAGGGTCCTCCACGTTCTTTTTCTGGAACGACCATTTTGAAAGTGGGAATGATGGTACTCATTCAATCACCTGCCAAGAAAACATGCCACTTTTTCTCACGCTAGCATACATCATTCGGGTTGAAACACCCCCGTAGTTATATGAATAACATTTTAGGAAACAAAAATCGATTATAAAGGGCGAATCTTGATGACAGGTGGGTGTACTGTACCCACTCAAACCTGCCTCACGTTTCCAATCTCATTTGCAGCTGGCCACATGACAGCTGAGCTGTCGACATGCGCTCACTCAATCACAAGACAAGCTTTCACATCGCGTAGCTCTTCAGAATCATTCCCACGTTCCCAATCTCTCAATCCACAGGACCAACCCCAAACAAATGCTGCAATGACTTCAAAAACACCATTCCATTCTGGAGCTTGTCACTTCTCTCTTCCCAGCCTCCTTTGACAATATCACTCAGTACGTTCCGTAGCTGGCATTCACTGGTACCTGCGCCACTGGGTGCGCGTACTGCACTGTGTTGACGTAGCGATAGGTGGAGAACTTCTCGCAGCAGAAGAAGCGCGTCGACGCGCGCGACACCTTGGCGACGAGGTGCATGAGCGCGATGCTGATCACGAACATGCACACCCAGACGACCGCGAACAACAGCAGGTTCTCGTGGGCGTCGATGCTGCGGCTGCCGAACTGGAACCCGTAGTGGTCGCCCATGATGTCGTTGTCAGACAGCGCCGCCACCAGCGCTCCCAGCAGCCCCACGTTCAGAGACACGGCGACAGTGCTCAAAAGCCCGAGGGCAAACTTGATGGTGGCGAAGTACAGCGCCGCGGTGATGGCGAGTGGCGAGAACGAGAACAGCTTGGGCGACAGCCGCTCGCCCACGACTCCAAGGAACCGCATCTCCTGTGGAATGTCCACGTACACGTGCTCGCTCGGCGGAGAGATGTAGTTGTAGAGCTTCACGTCGAGCTTGGCGAGTCCGCCCACGATCCAGAGCACTCCACGGAAGAGCACAACGCCGACGCAACACAGCGGGAGGAGACCGATGGAGATGTTGACTCCCGCGATGATCAGCATGAATCCAGCGATGCCCAAGATCGCGTTGAAAAAGTGAAAGATCACCAGCTTGATCGTCGTCCCAATGCAGCCGTGACCGCGGTAGTCGCCGCTGTGGGTCGGCGGCACGTACTGCAGCGGCTGGTACACTGGCATTGGGGGCTGCGCCGGGTAGTGGTACTGTGCATTCTGTTGCGGAGCAGCACCGTGGTTATAGTACACCGGCAGCATTTGCGCTTGAGCTTGTGTGCTATTGTCGTAGTAGGGAGCGGTCGGCTGGTCCTGGTGCTGCTGGCTTGGGAACGACGGGTAGCTGACGTCGTCGTAGCCGCTCGGCTGCTTCTCGCTGTCCGTGTACTCCCTGCGTGCGTAGTTCTGGCCGCTGTTGCCGGCGGAGTTCTGGCGATTCGGGTACATGGTGGTGCTCTGGTGCGAGGCGTTTGAGAAGTGAGGATCGCGTTGCAAACTGTTGCAGACTCCAGTCGACCTGCCATTCGTTTCACACAGCAGAGGTGGTGGAGCTGTTCGTGCCAGAGTGATGATGAGCATACATTCCTGTACAGGAATGATGGTGATGCGTCATACAGAAATGAGCCTCTGTCTCTGAGAATTGTGTGGGCGGGGCTTTGTGAGAGCAGATGACATGGTGATGCTACCTTTGGTATGCGCTTTGTATTGCTACAACACGGAGTGTTCATGGCTCTTGGCTTGATTATCAAGCAATCACTGCATACCCTAGATAGGATAGCTATTAGCTTCTCAAACTTTCTTCTCTCCCTCTTTTTCCAAAAACCATACAAGTCCTTTTTTGCTTTACGCCGAACCGTAGGAGACGTACGAGGTGACTGTGAATTGTTGCGACGGCGGCTGGTCTCGTGCCTGCTGCTGGTATCCTGGCGGCGCCAACGACGCATAGTTCGAGAACGGCTCGCAGCAGAAGAACTTGGTGGCTTTCTTCGACACGTTGGCGGCGCAAATCATCAGCGCGCCGCCAATGATGGTGATGCAAATGGTGGCGACCAGGAACGCGGTCTTGTCGTTGTGGTACGAGTATTTGCTGGCTCCGACCTGGATGTCAATTTTCCCAGCGCCACATGCTGACGAAATGAGGGCCACAAGCGGACACACAGTCATCGCTGCTGTCACAGCGCTCAGTATCGCGACGACAAACTTGATCGACAGGAAGTAGAGCAGCACCAGGACCGACAGCGGCGAGAAGCACTCGAGACTGGGGGCGAGCACCAGACCGGAGACACCACGTTCCAGCGGTTTCTCGAGGTACACCTTCTCGTGCGGAAGCGAGATGAAGTTGTAGAGCATGACGTCAAACTGCGCCAGGATATGCACTCCGTACAGCACGATGCGGAACACGACGATCCCGAAGCAGCAGAGCGGAATCAGCGAGAAGGACGAGCTCACGCCGCCCATCAGCAGCGAGCACGCGGAAAAGCCGAGCACCGCGTTCATCACATGGAAGCCGACGAGTTTCAGCATCCGCTTGAGGAACTGGCGCTTTGGCACGCGCTGCGGTCTTCTTCTGATCACTGGTCCAAACGCCACGCCGTTCGCTGGCGGATACCCTTGGTTGGCGTACTGGGGCAGCAACGGCTGCTGCTGCTGCTGTTGCTGCTGTCCTGGAGCGTTAAACTGGAAGCTCCCTTGCTGCTGCTGTCCTGGAGCGTTAAACTGGAAGCTCCCCTGCTGCTGCTGCTGCGCGTACGCCGGCGGGGGCTGGGACTGCTGGTGGCGCAGCGATCCATGAGCGTAATTGTCTGGCAGAGCCTGGTTGCCATAGGACGAGTGCTGCTGCTGCAGGTATTGAGAAGGAGCCCGAGGCGGGAGTGTTGGGTACTGCGGAGCGAACAGCGGCTGCTGCTGTTCGTCCGACGGTGGCGGCGCACTGGCGGACGCGCCCTGGCGCTGGCTGTCGGCGTGGTAGAGCGGCGCCGGCGGGGACTTCTCGGCCGCGTCGTACGCGTACTGTCCGCCGCGCATGCTGCTCTGAGCTGCTGGACGCTGGTCGCCGAATGGCTTGACTTGTGCTGTCCATTTTCTTGATTGAGGTTTAATGCAGTTATTGCTGCTTTTGTGAGGTTTTATTTAATCGAGAGTGTATGTGAGGAATGATTGTGTGGATGGTGAAACATGGGTTCACAGCGAAGTGAGGAGGGCGCCAATTCGATATGCAATTTGAGAGGGTAGACTTCAATCGTGCAATAGTGAAGTGGAGCCCTTTCCTCTTGCAGCGCTGGAGATAACTATGCTATTCCTAAAGTGGAACGAATTCTCGTTCCATGACATTATTCTCGCTGGATTTCGTGTTGCAGCATGGATATATTTTCTGTTGGTTGTCTGCATCGTCCAGCCCACCACCACATCACACCACCACCTGAATGCAATTGGTTCAATGGTGAGATAGATGCCTATCACTCGCTGTATGTTTGCTATACCAAGAAAAAGCGTTCATCTTTCCCATCACCACACCACAGGTAGCAGTTATGCAGCACCTCTAACGCTCAGTCGTTTCATGGTCTTCTTAAATGTAACGGAAAGATGGTGCATGCATCATACACTCCATGACTGAGCCTGGTGAGAGATCCACCGCCAACCAGATCTATACAACGAGCGAGTCGAGCGTTCGTCCGTCATGAGCAAGCTCGAGGACTTGCTGCTGGAGCTCGCGGGCGCGTTCGCCGCACAGGAGAACGTCGTGTCGCTGCTCACGACCCAAGTCGCGCAGCTGATCCAAGGCAGTGACGTGCAGAACCGGCGCTCGAGGGCTCGCAGCAGCAGCTGCAAGACGTTGAAGGCAAGTTGCAGAACGTGGAAGCGTGGCTTGAAGCGGCTGGCGCAGGGCCGTCGGAGACTGAGGTAATGGGCTTAGTGGGGGACCACCTCACTGCGGTTGAGACCAAACTGACGGCGCACCTGGAGCACCGACTGCTGGAGACCTCGAACCGGTCGTACCTGCAGGCGCAATACACCGAAGAGGCAATGAAGACCGAGCCGGAGATGCTCGAGAAGAAGTTCGAGTACTTCTCGCGCATCAAAATGGAGATCAAGGACCTCAACAAGAAGATCGAGAAGCAGGACCAGACGCTCGACGACATACGCATGGGCATGGAGCCACTGGCGAAGAACATCGGCACGGACGAGAGCGACAACGAGGGCGACAACGATAGCGACAACAGCCGAAAGCCGCTCCGACGCGTGGACAAAGCCGAGGCCATGAACGTCATGAAGCGCATTTCGCTCAGCGGCGCCGACATCCAGGCCAAGATCAACGAAAACGCGGTGCTCTTGGCGTCGTTAGCCCCTCCTCCAGCAGCAGCTGTGGTGGTGGAAGAGGGACCAACAGCCCAGGAGACGACGACGACAACGCGGACGACCCGATCCAAGTCCATGTCGGCTGTCCCAGCGCAGCAAGCGGCATTCACACGAAGCAAGACCGTGGACAGGCATCAGAGCCCCAGAGCGACCGAGTCAGTGGAGGCAACGGGGCAAATCGCGACTTCGAGGGGTGAACGAGGGCCAATTCCCATGCCGATGCCTCTCAAGAGTGCGACGAGTCCTCCGCCAGATGATGGGAATGCTGAGTCGATGATGAGTCCACATACGTCAGCGGCAATCCCGAGACTGCTGAGGACACTGGGAGTGAACTTGCTCACGGAGAAGACACTGATGAGGCTGCCAATAACGCGTCCTCTTCGCCTGAGACGACACCTCCCGCGACTGCTGACATTGTCGAGGAATCTCCTGCAGACTTGATTGAATCATCTGACGTCACTCAACCTTCACCAGCAGACGAAGAGATCGCAGTCCAAGGCGAGAAGCTATTCCAGCCTGCTGAGCAACTCAAAGAGCAAACGCCCGAGCCTGAAATCCGTGAGGTCGTCCCCGAGCAAGCCCCAGAAGTAGTCGCAGAGGAAGAAGAAGAAACCGAGGAATCGAATCGTGTTGTCGAAATCCTTTCGCCTGTGGCCTCACGTGCCAGACTCGGATTTCGCTAAAAGCAGCAGCAGCACAATGAGGATCTACTGGAGAGCGGA
>JAADVN010000637.1:0-15180 GCA_023335535.1 Globisporangium spinosum | reverse complement strand
TTTCGCCGAAAGCAGTCTCATTCGACTGCTTTCGTGATTGGCTATAAAACGAGGCCTTTTTTCTTTTCTGAATCGTGTTATTGGCCAATATATCCACAGAAGTCACCATTTTCACGTTTTATTGGCGCGCACTGTATTTGTGCTGATGCAGCCAAAATAAATTCTTCAGGAAATACCCCCACTGCACCCGTTCGGATCCCTCCAGCACCCATAACCAGATCGCTCGGGAAGCACGCCGAGCGATGAGCGAGCTGACGAAGCGCAAGGCGTTCGCGCTGGCCTCAGGCGACGGCGACGGAGCCTCCGACTCGGATGGCGGGACCAGCACAAGCACGCTGCTGAGCGAGAAGGACGGCGACGTGCGCGTGGTGGAATACGATATCCGTCCGTCCTGCGCCAACGATGCGCCACTGCGCTACGTGAAACAGGGCGAGCAGCTCACGCCTATCGTCAAGGGCGTTTCAGTCGAGTTGTCCGCGGCGTTCCACTCGCGCTTCACAAGCTGCTTCTCCATGAGGTAGCTGCACATGCACGCTTTGCTATTCGTAGTTGTATGGGGATTCCTATGATCATTGACGTATTTGCTTGTGAATACATTGCAGTGGGATCACGCGTGAGCTCAAGGAGATGTTTTTGCCGGCGGGGTACCCGGACAGCGTGAGCGAGGACTACCTGGCGTTCCAGTTCTGGGACACGATCCAGGCCGTGTGCAGCTACCTGCGCGGCGTGCTGGCCACCCAGTCGGTGCTGCAGAGTGTGGGCGTGGGCAACGACAAGGCGACGCCGTTGGCGGCCGCGCTCCAGTGGGTGCTCCGCGACGGCTCGGGCATGATCGGCGGGCTCACATTCGCGTACTTTGTCGGCCCCAAGTTCGACGTGAACGTCAAGCGTTGGCGGCTCTTTGCCGACGTGATCAACGACGTCGGACTCACGCTCGACATGCTCGCGCCGTTCTTCCCGTCGCTCGTGACCGAGGTGCTCTGCGTGTCGTCGGTGTGCAAGACCATGTGCGGCGTGGCGGCCGGCGCGACGCGCTCGTCGCTCATGACGCACTTTGCGAAGCGCGACAACATGGCCGACTGCGCGGCGAAAGAAGGCTCGCAGGAGACTGCCGTGAAGCTCTTTGGACTTGTATTTGGCATGTACTTTGCGAACGCGGTCAACTCGTCCCAGTACGCGATCTGGGTCGCGTTTCTCTCGCTCACGCTCGTGCACGTGTACGCAAACTACAACGCGGTCTCGGGGCTCTGCATCCCGACCGTGAACCAGCAGCGAGGGCTCATTCTGATCCAGCGCTTCATGGACTCTGCTGGGAAGAGCAATTCGAAGAAAGAGCTTGCGGCGTCGGAGCACGCGAATCGGGTATGTGTATCAAGCCGCGCCTTTGGAGTATGCTCATAGTATGTGAGCACTAACATTGTGGGAGGTTTTGTTTTATACCTGGGCAGTTTTCGATTCGCAGCGTGAACCAGAAAGAGCCGATTTACTATGACCCGAAGCTCCCGATCAGCAAGATCGTTATGGGCTCCCAGGTCTGCAACGCGAACCTGTCGAACCAGGACCTCGACTTTTTGCTGCAGCTTTACTCGTAAATGTGCACTTTCAAACTGTTGCAACATGTAGCCAACACAAGTGCAATCAACTAACTTGATGTTTTGTTTTTCTTGCAGGGACGAGCGATACCTGCTTTCGATTGACGGCGACCGCGTGCATGTGCTCTTCCGCACAGACACGAAGCCGAAGGACGAGTTGCGCGCTTTTTACCAGGCAGTGGCGGTGCTTGAGACGCTCGAAGCCTCTGGATCCAAGTCTGGATCTGGGTCATCATCGTCAGCTCCGTCGTCACCAAGCAGCAAGAAGATGGCGGTACACGGGCCGTACCGAGATGTGCTGGAGAGTACGTACACCAAGATGTGCGCGGACTTTTCGTTCTTCTACCAGCAACTGCAGTCCAGCGGCTGGCGCACGCACATGTTCCTGCTCAACACGTCTTCCTGGCGAATAAAGCTGAACGATGACGCGTGAGGAATGAGCGCGAGCGATGATGGTGGCAGTGTCCGCAGTCCTGTCGGTCCTCCATTTGTTGCCTTTCTGTCTTTCCTCATGTCCCGTTCCCAGTACCTTGCGTTATCTCTATCGCTTGAAGTATTTGTCAATGATCATCCAAATCCACACAGCCTTTGTTCGCAAATAGAGTGCTTTGAACCATCTTGCCAGCTCACCTGAAACGACCAAGCTGGGTTTTGACCCAGCGCACTAGATTTCGATACACAGTCAGAAGACGCTCACTATGCCGACCAGTAACAACAAAGGCGCCGAGGAAGACGAAGAGCTCAGTCGCTCCTCGGTGGATCTGTGTCTGCTCGTGAGTTAGCAGCGCATCGACCACGTTCGAGCGGTATTGGATGAAGACCCGAGCCTACTGCAGCAACATCGATGGGTGAGTAGTGCTCAATAACGGCAAGGAGTTAAACACCAACAAGTATGTGTTCGGCCATACCTGTCTAAGAAGAGTGTCGATGCCACCACAGTTTGGAGTCCATCCGCTGCATCGAGCAGTAGCCAGCGGAGATTTGGGAATGGTAACGCTGCTGCTGGAGTTTGGTGCCAACGCCGACGAGCGCGCTGCTTGGGTGCGTTGTCTGATGTCGATTGATTCATGCAAGCCCCTGTCGTGGCAATGACTGACTGGTAAAGCTTCGATGTCTCCAGGGATGGTACGCTCCGCTCCATCTCGCGTGCAAACACGGTCATGAGCAAATCATCTGGCAGTTGCTGGAGCACGGCGCAAAATGGAACATCGCCAACAAGGTCACCTGCTCACATGGTCTTCCGCGATGTCCATGTAGCGCTTAGATGGATACTCACAGCTGAGCATTGCCTCCGTTTATTGCTCTGTAGACCAAGCGAACGCCCGTGCAGTGGGCCGCTCGCGCAGGAAAAGCTTCGATTGCCTATCGCGTCGACCAAGTGAGAGAGAGAGAGTTGCCTGTAATCACCTCTGTCGTACCTCGTGTGCCATGACCATCAGCTCTCGCATTCCTGGCTCACAATCTGTCACATGAATCGGTCAGCAACTGCACGCGCGAGAGAAAGCAGCGAGAGTGGAGGCGCTTCTTGCACACACGACACGACGAGATACATCAACGCCGCTTTCATTTGCACCGTTTGGCTTATAAATAATAATCAAGTAGCAGTAATAACAATACCACTCTTCTGTGTGTGTTCTCTCTCAAAACGCTCTCGCGAAAGCTTGAACGCTAGAGTCCCATTCCAAAGCCTCCGCTGCTGGTGCTGCTCATGCTGCCAGCGCTTTTCAAGACACGAGGGCCGGTGGTGGTCGCGGCGTGGCTCGCCGACCCGCTACCAGAGCTTCCCGTGGACAAAAGCGCGAACAGCGGACCGCCTCGACTTGACGTGATTCCGCTCGCTTCCGACGAGCTGGACACGCCATTCGACCGTCGTGCGCCAGCAGCTGCTGTAGCCGCTGCTGCGAATTGCAGCGCCTTGTCTTTCTCGTACTGCAGATACATCTCGGATTCCCCAAACTTGTCAACAAATGGGTCAAACTCGTGCGACGAAGAGAACCACGCCTTGATCTCCTGTCGCTTCGACAGCCCGCCGCCCTTCTTCTTGCTTCCCTTCAGCTTCTTGTCTTTCTCCTCGCAGAGACTGCACAGCTTGTCGTAGAACTCGTGCAGTCCGACCATGAACGCAGCGAAACACTCCGCGTCGTAAAACAGTCGCTCGTCGATGCTTCCCGCTTCGGCCGACAGCACGGACGACACAAAGATCTGACCACCTGCACCCAGCCCCGCCTCTCCCTGGCTCAGCCACATTGACCCAGAGCGGCTACTACGGCCATCGTCGACGCTCCGATGCGTCATATCGAGATGGCGATAGGCGTCCTCACTGTGCGGTGACTGTGCACCACCACCAGTATGAGGCGTGCTCGCTGTCGATATGGCACTGGGGGTGCTTGGCACGTACGTCTGACGAGCCAAGCGCCGGCTAACTTTCTGCTGCACTTTGCGACGCTGCTTGACAACTTTATCAAACCGTTCCAGGAAATGCTTCCGCCACTTGCGGGGCAATGTGATAGCATTCGGGCTGCTCTTTGCGATGGCGAACGTGTCCAGATTATCCAAATCCACCACCGTCACGTATGCAGAGATTGTTCGAGCCGTGTCGTCGCCTCGCGACTTGGCGTACATCATGCACGATTGCCACGTCTCTGTCGTTGTCCCCAGCAAGAACGGCGGCTCGTCACCTTCCGCAGCGTCCGCCATACTTGCAAGAGATGACGCCGACGACGATCCTCCACCCCAACGCCACTCGGCTGACAACCTTGAAAACGACTTTCGCGACTTCGGACGGGCCGCGAGCTGGGCTTGTGAGAACTGGTGCAGCGAGTCATACAAAAATCGCCACGACGTAATCGGGACGAACGGAACAAACGTGTGCTGCCACTGGAAAGGCTCCAAGAGCTTCAGCAAACTGAGAGTGACTTCTTGCACTTGAGGAAAGGACAGTCCAGTAACCACAACTGCATTCTCCAACAGCAGCAAGCCAAGAATCTTTACGAGAACCTTCGGTCCAATGAGTCGCAGTGTCTTCAGCGCGCCGGCACCGCTTGCAGCAGACTCTGCCTCGACCAAATCGTAATGCTTCAAATACCAATCCGGGCGAGGAATCTCAGAACGCCAGCTCAGAGTTTCGCCATCCTTGACTCGAAAAACCTTGAACTTGAGCTGCGAATACCCGAACTGCGATTCCTTGTCCAGATCGTAGCCAATCGAGAGCACCAAGCTGTTGTCTTGGATGAGAGCGTACGAGTTGATGTGCGCAACATCGAAGCCGATAATGCCGCAAGCATTCGACAGATTGACTTTGCCACCCATGCCCCCGCTTGGAATGACGGAGGAGCTTCCTTGTCCGTTCACATAAAGCACGGCAACTTGCTCGGGGTCAAACGTATCCAACAGCGTCCGCAAGTATCGCAGGTTTTGCGTTCGGAACGCAGAGGACTCGATTTTGCCGCTGGTGTACTTTGTTTTCGTGTCGCGCCACATGTTAAAGATCCACCACAACTTCTCTGACTGAACTTCGTCGAAGTCATAAAGACCAATCGCGCCACCGGAGCTGCTGCCTTCACCGTGCAAGCCGTAGCCCCCACGCTCGTCGTCAATCGGTCCAAACTCGTCATGGCCCCAAGCGCTGACATCTGCAAGGTCCACGATGCGGCGAGTTTGTTCTCCTTCATTCACTGGTGTAAGCACTTCGTGCGGCTCGCCGTCATGCGATAGTTCCGATGAATCGTGCTTCGAAGGGTAGTTCGGTACAACTGGCTGAGGTGCAGAACGCGATCTGCCACGCGTTCGCAACACTGTGCGCTCGAATCCATGATGACCTCGATGCGCTCGAATAATCAGCGGCGGATGAATTCCAGTCGCAGACTGAGGTTTGCCATGGGGAGCTGCTCCTCGCTCGCTCAGAGAAGCCAGCCCGGTTCGTGGAGTAGCTGCTGAACCCAGAAAGCTTCCACCTCGAGCACTTCCAAACGAGGATGAAATGTCGTGGAACGATGTAGACGGTGTAGATGATCCACTGGATGCGAGCAGCTCGGAAATCGACGACATGGACTGGTTCTTCTTGTGGCCTTTGCGTTTCACAGTTGCGTTTGTGCTGGAGGACACACTCCCGGAGCTTGAGTGCAAAGCCGGAGTTGAGTTGCTTGATGTAAACGACGCAGCACGACCACCAGCGTCATTCGACGCAACACTACCAGAGCTTCTCGGTGTTGCTGCTGTCGGGGCACTCCCAGCCGACGCTGCGCTGCTTTGCGACATCCGCTTGGTAGATCGTTGATGTTCCCGAAACGCTGAAAGCTGCTGGGAAATGCTGCTCAGACACAGCTTGGCACTCAGCAGCTCATCTAAATGCACGCCAAGCATTTCTTCCACATACTCCGGAACTCGCTCGAAGTGTTGCAGCTGGCACGCGATGAAAATTAACTGCAGCGTCATGTTTTCGAGCTTCAGGATGACGCCTTCACTGAAGTTCAGGATTGGTACCACGCAGTAAGTGCCATTCGCACCTCCGTTGGCATGCCCTGCAGGGAACGCACCATTCAGCCCTAACGAATGGTATCGTGCACCTTCCTCTGCGTTGTGAAAAGCGACCCGACGAAGAAAAACCGCTTTCAACAGCTTCACCCCTTCTTCCCAGAACGCAGCAGCCTCTTTCACCATTTTGTCGTTCTTGTAGGAAGCTATTCGCTCGAGCCAGATCCAAGCTTCACTACAAAAGATCAACGTGCGAAGGAGGCAAGCCGGCTCCGCAACTTGCTCTGCCATATTAATCGCTTTCCGAAGAAGCTTCTGAGCATCGAGGACCGATCGTCGCGTCTTCTCGATAATGTCATCGTCTGTCGCAGCTCCGTCCACATGTAGCGGATTTGCAGCACCACTTTTCTTGAAAGCGCTCCCACGATGGAGGTACGATTTCAGCATGTCGTCATCAAGGTTGCTTCCCAGCGCGAAGAAGGACTGCTCAACTGGTGCCAAACTGAAGTTCACGATCTCCAAGAGCGCCTTCAACTGGTGCAAGGAGTCGTCGAGCGATTGATATTGGTCAAAAGCTGTCCAGAATGATTTAACACCATTCTCCATTACAGTCTCAGCGCTTCTTGCACACTCACAGAAGAGAACCATCCGCTGCTCGAGCGTTCCTTTCTCCAAAGTAGTAAGACCGTAAAACGAGCCTGCGAAGGAGTTGATCATCCTCTCAATCTCGGCAGTGATTGACGCGGGATGAGTTGATGGAGACGCTTTCTCGGATCTTCGAGACTCGTAGAACTCGCGGAACAGCCCAAACATTGCTTTTCCGTCGAGGAAATGGAGCTGAGCTTGTTTTCGCAGGTTGTCTTTGTCACTTTTGAGGTGAGCGAGAGAAAGCCACGCAAAGGCTTCTCTGTACTCTTCCGCCTTCAGATAGAACTTGGCTCGGCAAATCACGTAGCGGACGGAGAAAACCATGTCGAAGCAGTAGCGAGCCTCGCTGCCCAGTCCGCCCATGCTTCTTCCGCCGCCACTGCTGCTTCCTCCGCCTCCGCCGCTGCTACTGCCAATTGTGGAGCTCAGAATATTCTCTTTCAGCCGTTCGCAGAACAAGTTGGCTTCTTGGTCGAGCAATCCAAACATGTATCGGCATGTGTCCAGCATGTTCATCTTCAACGAGTCCTCCGCAAGTAGCATCCGCAAGTGCGTCCGCTTTCCACGTGGAAGCCGCGAAGAATAGCTCAGAAGATGCTGCAGTACTTGCATACCTTCCAAGCACCTTCCGCTTGAGCGATAAATCTCACGCACCAGCAAATGAATGCTGATGTCATGGTTCAACCACGAATCAAGTTCACTTGTATTGCCGGTTCCTCTCGATGAAAGATGGAACGACCCAGAGATCGAAGACGATGCTGTGCTGGACGTTGCAGTCATCATCGTGCCGCTACGACTCGAAGTAGCAGCATCGCTGCTGGAGTAGCTTCCATACAGGTACGACAGGAAGCTTTGTGGCAACACGTTTGTGTGATCGCGCAAGAAACGAAGCGCTGACAGCAAATTCTCTTCCGCTCGAGCAAAGTTGCCCTCTCGAATCCACAAGTTGGTCAGCGCTTGAGTCAAGTAGACGTACTCGGTGATATTTCCTTGTCGCTGAGTTGAACTTGCCACTTTCTCATGAAGCGGCAACGCGCGCTGAACATCGTCTGCTTCCAACGTCAATCTGCACAGCAGTCGATCCATCTTTTCGTACTCGCAGCCTTGATTCAAGAAGCCGAACAGAGCGCTAGCTGCCTCCAACACCAAGATGCCGTAGCGATACTTCTGGTTCTTTATCAGCACGTTGCCGAGCTGCTCCAGCGCCTCTCGTCCCAGCTCCGACAGCAATCCGTCGTTGCTGAACAGACTCAGACACAAAGCCTCAGCAGTGTCAACCATACCCATTGAAAACGGCTCCAATTTCTTCGACGAGCACGCCTCCAGTAAACGAACTGCTTCGTAAGCGAGAGACTCAGCCACTCGCAAGTTCGTCAGTGAGCCTGCCAAAATGTGCATGCTCCCCAGCACAGATGCACATTTTGCCTTGATCAGTGGATGCGCGCTGACTGGTATTCGATCGTAGAAAAATCCAAGCGCGGAAATACGCGAGCTGCTTGAAGGCTTCAGTAGCGACAGTAAGCGCGACTCGGTACTCCATCCGCCGAGACCTCCAGAGCTATTGCGTCGTTCGGGCATTCTCGGGGTCTCTTCCGCGCGATTTCCAGCGTACAATCCTGGGATGTTAGCTTGAACCTTCACCTCTGTGTCGAGCAACTCCATCAGGCGAGGATCGATATTCATGTCATCATCTTCAAACTCGAACAGCTCCACAAGTTCTGGAACTGACACTTCGGCGAGGACACTTCGGCTTTCATACAAGCACTGGATGTCGCACAGCACAAGCGCTTGTAGGCAAATGACGTCCGGAGAAATCCCAAAAGAAATTGACTTGAATTCGCTAGTCGGCATTGTTTCCGTGGCTGGCTCTGGTGGCGGACATTCACCTTGCCAGCTGTTCCGACTCTCTGGACTTGTGTTCAGATGGACGAACAGCGCACCGTAGTACTCCAAAATCTCGTTGGCGATGTTCGGTGCTGTTTCTCCTGCGATCATCTCCATTGGGCAGAAAGCCGGAAGCTGGTTACAAATCTGCCAGGTGTAGGTAAAATCGCCACTCGCAAACCCGACCAAATGGTGACAGACGTATCGGAGCTCAATCAAAGCGATCACATGTCGGTACTTTGGAAAGGCTTCGGCGCAGATCGACAGAATCGACTGGAATTGCCTCATCCAGAACAACGTTGCACTGCTACTCGCTTGGGACTGGGATGATGACGATGACGAAAACGAGAATGACGAGCTGTTCCAGTTCGTCGTCGGTGGTTTCGGTCCATACATTCGAGCGGCTTCTTGCAGGATTTCCATCGTACAATTCGCAATGTAGTCAAAGTCTTCAGCACTCACTGATAGCGACCAGTCTTCCTCCGAATACGCGGTGGTCGACACCTTCTCGAAGAACACGCGAACCAACTCGCGATTTGATTTCTCTTCACCGAAGTACCGGTACAGCGACACTTGCTTGAAGAAGTTCGCGACAAACTCTCTCCCAAAGGGCAAAGACACCAATGTTCGAAACTGGTGGTTTTTCTGCTGTCTTGGGTTCGTCATCTGCTCACGCTCTTTCTCCATCACTTGGAACGCAAGATCACATTTGCTCGACACAAACGTCTCCAGCCAACGCTCGAACTTGTTCTCGGAAAAGCTTGCGAAGCCAGAGTCCTTTTCCAAGCTGCTGTACGTCGTGCATGGCTTCGGATACCGCTCAATTCGCACAGCATACGCGGAAGAGCCAGCGACCTCCAGTATCCGATACTTGTCAACGAGGGTATATTCGACAGATCCAGAAACCGATGTGAGGCTTGCCCGCGACGCTCCATCGACGCTTCCATCGATGCTGAGGCTTCGCTGGTAATCACTTCGCTTGCGTTGGAAAAGCTGCTCCTCTGCCGGCTTGGATGACCGCTTGTTCTTCGGCATGGATTGAAAATCGTCTTCATCTTCTGATAGATCATCTCCATCCATCATGTCATGGAAATTCCGAAGGAATATGTTGAAGTTCTCTGACCGCCGCCGAGTTGCGTCCATGCCACCAGTCGAGCCGATACTGGGCTCCATCTGCTCGTCCTCGCTGTTCTCGGCAAATCCGAACTCGACATCCCAATCCTCGTCTTCGTCACTCTCGTCTCCTTCGTCGATATCACGAGACACCACATCTCCATCGTTGCCTTCACCATCAGACTCGTGCTTCTCGCTTGGTGCACTCGACTCTGATTTTGCAGTCTCTTCAACTGTTGCAAACTTCACGTGAAACGATAATGGTTTCCCGAGTTCCTCTGGGTGCTGCCGAGTCTGGCTTCTATTGATCGAAAGTTGCGGGGTCTCAGCATCGGCCGCGCTCATATCTCCGCTGCTTTTCCTCAACCTTGTATTCCTGTTGTTCTTGAACGAGTTCCGCATGTCTGAGTAGTTGCTGTCAAGACTGTGCTGTCGTTGCCACCGCACCGTTGCTCGTTGAAGTGCACTTGAAGCATGATGAAAATTGCTGCTGAACCGCTGCGCGAGATCACCTACTCTGTCCCCAGCTTTGTTGTATAGAAGCAACCATAAAACACACATAGAGATAAGCACGTTGGCAATAATCAACCTACATGATGTCGACGAAAATGTCCAAGGAACTGGTACAAACCTGGTCGCTGTCGCCCTCTGTCGCCTTCACTTTTGGTACTGTCCATGAAATCTTCTGTCCAGTCTTCGACCTCATCGTCGAGTGATGCAGTAATCCCGACGACCACTTGCTCCTGTACCTGCTGCTGCTGCTGTGCCTGAGGTGCTTGCTGCTGCTGTAGACCCGACTGCACGTGTGAGTCCGAATGCCTGTGTTTCCGCGTCCACGCAGCCGCATTGGTAGCAGACGTGCCGCCTGGGGTCACGGGCCGCGAGCGCTCGCCTGCACTGGTACTCGACACCCGCGTTCCTGTTTGCTCCACCAGCTCCTCGGTGTTCCGTGCATGATGGTGCAGTCGCGCGGTCCCTGCCGCCTTCTTCTTGCTGCTGACACTGCTGCTCGCACTCGCGCTCGCACTCCCACTCTTGTTCGTGTCCCCAGAGGATTTGAAGAAAGACGACGCCGCTGACAGCTTCATCCTGCTCTTGCGCTTCTTCTCCTGGTGCTGCTGTAAGTCCGGGTCTGCGCTGTTCTGTTGCTGCTTATGTAGAGAAATAGATGGATTGATCGATGGAGAAAGCGCCTAACTGCGCGCGCATGCTCTGGTGCTCGTCCGCTCGCTCTCGTTTCCCTTATGCGTGCACGAGAGAGAGAGTGATTGTCAGTCACGGCGCGCGGGGTTCAATGTTCAATTCCGCAATCCGCAGCTTTCGTCCGCAAGATGGGGCCGCCGTCCGCAATTGGCCTGTATGGAGGAAGGAAGGGCTATTGTTTGGTTTTGGCCCAAAACTCCACATCCGAGTGGGGACGACACCTGCTGCCTGCGTGACTGACCGCGCTCGCTGCTGCTCCTCCATGTCTCGTGCGCGCCGTGCAACCCACAACACACACACAAAAGAGACCGAAACAACACCAGCACCGCCGCCGCGAAAATTTCAAAGCCCTAAACCCCCAACCGTTCCACCAGCGCAGATCTCTTGAATCAGTGGCTGAATTGTGTAACTGGTTAGTTTGAGAAGGTCAGTATATTTACAGTTTGGTAACTGGCTTGACTAAAATGCCAGTAATTCGCACTTTAGCCACGTTCAGAACTAAATGTAGTACACTGCACATTATCGTTTTGTGTACTGAGTTTGCGGCAATGACGGACACTTAAAAAGAAGGCTCGGAAAATCGAAAGTGTTCAGAAAACAAAATAAAGCACATCATAATCGAGCGAACGAATGAATGAATGGCTTGAATGCCAAAAATCAATTCGAATTTGGTGTGTGCGCATGCGATCATGCAAAATTGGATATAATTCCCAGCAATCTCTTTTTGCAAAATTGTTTGCCATGTAGTGTGCAATGGCATCAAAGGTTTCGCTTGTGGTGTTAAAACCGCACAGTTGAACGAGACAAACCACCACTTGGCTCGCTCTCATTTTTGGTTGGCGACCCTGCTGGTCGCATCGCGCAACTTGATTCACAGCACACACTTTTGCCACCAGCCATCTTCCTTGATTCCCACTTTGTCAATCAAGCAAACCTCTCCTCCAAAAAAGTGTACCTTGAAGTCTTGCTGTCGTTCGTTCGTCTGTCTGTCTGTTTCCTCGTCTGAGTTGTTTCGCGCCAGAGTTGGACATAGTAAACTCCAGTAAAAAAAAGCAATAGAAGAAATCGCGAAAACAATGAAAAGTTGTGCAGGAATCACTTCATGTTTTGCTCTGCCAGACAGTTGGCATGCGCGAACGCAGCCTAAAATATCTTGGAGCGCCGAATATCAAGACTATAACAAAGTTGTCCGCCAGAAATTTGGAGCGTGCGTTTCAGGAGCGCATCTGCTTGATAAAAATTCAGGCGCTTGCTTGGCCGATGATCTCTCCACATTCTGCTCACTCAAATTTCAATGACGGCCACCCAAGTGAAATCGGCCACCGAAGTGCGTGAGACCCCGCATTCTGCGCTCTCACATTTCTTCTCACGCCAACAACTTCGTGTGCACCAATCTGTTTCTGAGACCCGCAACGCCAATTTTGTTCATCCCCAAATCCCCGCAGAAACTCTCCATCGCTCCAATAATGTTCGCCTTGATGGATGGCTACCACATCATATTTCACGTGGTTCATGCCCTCATTTAAATACGCTTATTTGTCTATTGGGCAAAATAATCCTCATTTTCAGCCAATGATACAGCGCCACAAAGTATAACCCATAGGGTTACACAGGGTACACACGTTACGCCTTCCACGTAAACCCAGGTTTACGTTCTTTTTGCCTTTGACCTTTTTGAGAGACTGTGCAAGCAAGCACACACACATTATCGATACAAACAGAAGAGAAACAGAACCACGTGGAATCATCATGGCGCGCGAGGTGAAGATCGTGGTGAAGAACGTGTACGCGCCGACCGAGCTGCAGCAGTTCATCCTGGAGGAGACCGCGCTCGTGAAGCAGCTCAAGCAGCGCGTGCACGAGCAGTTCCCGGGGAATCCGCTCCCGGCGCACCAGAAGCTCATTTTTGGCGGCAAAATCTGCGCCGACAGCGACACGCTCCAGAAAATCCTCAACGTGGTACGCATGCGTGAATCGTTTCATGCGCTGCGTGTGTATGTGTGCATGGACATGCAGCTAATGCATGGTGTGTGTCTTTGTATGATGCAGAACCAGGTACAGAGCGAGGAGAGCGCGGAAGAAAGCACGGCGGTCGTGTTCCACCTGCTCGTGACGTCTGTGCCTCCAAGAAGCGGACCAAGCACCCCACCGGCGAGCGCTGCCAAGGCGGATGCTTCTAATCAGCAGAGTGAAAGCAGCGCCGCGCCTGCTCTATCTGCTGCTGCGGCGGCGGTGCCAACGTTAGCGCCAGCGCCAACCACACGGACGTTGAATCGTGTTGTCTCCACTGATATCTCCAGCACGGATCGCGCGGGGATTGACTCGCCACGTCCAGCGCCAAGCAACCCAGTCGCTTCTCCTCCTGCGTTGAACTTTAGTGGTTTGTCATCAGCGGCGAGTGCTGCACTACAGCAGCAACCGCCAACAGCTGCTCACTTCAACTTCCCGGAGTTTGGGCACCAGGTGCCACAAGCACCAGCACCAGCGCCTCATGGCACCCATGCTTCGCCAGCGCAGCAGCAACAGCACCACGATCTGCTCACCCAGGGAATGTTGATGCAGCAACAGGCGATGATCTTGGCGCAAATCCAGTACTTGCAGTACCTGAAGACCCACTACCAACAAGCCAGCGCGCAGCCAAATGGAACTACGTCAGCGAACAATGCCTCAACAACAACTACTGCTGGTGTTACCGCTCACCCACCAGCGCAGGCTCAACAACACCAGTTCGCCCAGTATGCTCAGTTTGGCCACTATTTCGGAATGGGAATGCATCACCCGCAGATGTACAACGCCATGCACCACCCTGGCATGCACCCTGTCGGCCCAGCTGCTGCGGTCGGTGCCGCAGGTTTCCCGCACGCCGCCCACCCAGCGACCACCGCTGCACCTGCCGCTAATGCTGCTGCAGTGCCACGCCAGGACGGACTGATTGTCCAGATCGCACGCGAGATCTTGCCGCTTTTCGACATTCGCCTGGCGATGAAGATGGCGTTCATGCTTTTCATTATTGGACAAGACACGCCAAATGACCGCGTGCTGATGCTGGCGCTCCTGTCGTTCATCTCCTACCTGTACGTTTTGTGATGTTTGCTGCTACTGTTGTTGTTGTGACCCAACCATCCTTCCTCGCAGTGATCTAACTGTGTGTTTGTTATTATTATGCAGGCACATCACTGGGATCTTGGCCAAGGTCTACGAAGTCTACAAGCGCCACTACGCTCCACCCGCCGATGCGAATGGGAACGAAAACCGCGCAGAAGACGCAAACAACGCCAACAATAACAACGCAAACGCTGGTGCTGGTCGTCTCAACGGAGTCGCGGCAGGTCTGGCGCGACTGGATTTCACGCGTGTGCTCCGTATTTCCTCGGACCGAGGCTTCGTCCAAGACATCAAGTACTTTCTCGTTGGTTTTCTGCTGTCGCTGGTGCCTGCGTGGCACCCACAGCCTCTCCAAGGTACTAGTGGCGCTGCTGCTCCTCCAGTCCAGGACTTGCCTGACGTCGCCGAGATGCCCGTGCAAGGCATTTAAGCGAGCCTGAGCTTGTAAGTCCAGCCATCCCCCATATTTGTGAAACTGCTTGGAAAGAGCAGTGGACGCACCCGCCTCATACCAGCCTCTCTCGAGTCCCCCCAACCCAACCCAACGAAGAAGAACGAAAACGAAAGAAATTGTAGACTACATGCGTTCTATCTACCTACCTACCATATATGCGATCGAAATCCCCACGTGAGAACGCTGATAAATCAAAATCAATCAAGAGTTCGGTGGGGTTTTGCCTTAAAATGAATGAAATTGTTGCTGTTGTATGCTGTATTCATGCAAGTCGAGTCTCATTCGTATACCATTCATTCGTATTCAGAATTCTCTTCCTACCGACCAGCTTTCCGGTTGTCGAGATCGACTCCCAGCGTGCGGTCACGAGCGATCCCGGGAAAGCTCTTCTTGAGTGCTTCGAGCAGCTTCTGCTTGGGGAGACTGAGTTTCCTGTCACTCAAAGAAGAACTCGTCATCCCGTGGCCTTGGTACTCAGCCTTCTCGTTCTTTTGCTCTTTAATCGGATCTCTGGCTCCGAGATGGCTGCTGCTGGTGCTTGTTTTGAGGTTATTGATGGTGAGATCGAGCTCCATTGCGCTTGAGAGTCGTCTGCGCGGTGTAGAGCCAAGCGGCTGAAACATCGAATCCCTTGTCGCGTGTTCTTCCTGATCGTTGTCGCCATCGTCTGTCTCTGGACGATCTTCATTTGCTTCTTCATGGTCCTTG
>JAADVN010000636.1:0-15219 GCA_023335535.1 Globisporangium spinosum | reverse complement strand
GAGAGAGAGAGAGAGAGAGAGAGAGAGAGAGAGAGAAGACCCGCGCACCAGATAATAAAACGCCAGTCGGGCTCAGGCATGCACAAAACTTAGACAGTCGCAACCGCAGCCACAACACTATCTCACAGACGAGCCTGAGCTGAGCGAGAATGCAAAACGCACACACACGCTCACAGTTGACAGGCGTAGCGTAAGCGCTCGAACGAAAAAGGAGGAGCGTGGCGTGAGTGATTCGCTCGTTTCACTTGGTCGTAAACCCGCAAAAGAATTCGCCCTCGCGTTTGATAAAGCACCCCAAGTGAGTGAGGTGACGATGGTAAAGCAGGAGGTACGCTGCAGACGCACGCACGCACACAAGCGCTTGTGTCGAATGAGTGGGAACTGGGCGCTGATAAGAAGAGTATTGGTCGCGCTTCCTTGCTTGCGGAGCTTCTCGCGTGAACTGTGTTTGTTTTTGCTCGATTGCTTGCTTTTGGCTCCGTTCGAAGCCACAGCTTGTGTAAACAGAGGCTGTTGACCAGTTTCGTGCTTGACCCTGTATAATAAACATGAAGATAAATTTACTTATATGGAGGCTGCTTCAGTACGCATCAAATAAACTTAGATTGTAAAGAGGGAATAGAGACATCGAGATGGATGTACCCGCAGATCGCCCCGCAATTGTTCCATTGTTTCGGAGTCCGCAATTCAGCCAATGGGATCTCTCGCTTCCCAGGAACGTTCGCCATCCGTTCTGCGCGCGTGTAATTTTTTTAGGACGCATTCAATATGCGCCGCCTTATCCCACCGCGACGCCAACTCTCTGGACGCTTGATCGATTTTCCTTCCGAGTACGCAACCCATTTCCAAAAGCCACGCCAATAACCAACGAGCGCACGACAAGTTTCTTAGGATGGCTTCGAAAGGTTTGTGGTGTTGTTCATGTGGCAGCAGCAGCTTATTGTTCTGCAGGCGTCCTCCAAACTGAGAGGCTCGTTGCGATGAGCTACGTTCCGGAGTCCGAAGAATTACGACTGATATTGAGATTGAGGAGGCTGAGCTCCGCATCACATGTCGACTGAAACTCTATGCTGTACTTTTGGCTCTCAAATTTGAGCGAGCTTTTGTCATTCGAATGTCTCCAAGTGCCTGAATTGCGACGGTGTCGTTTTTTTTTAATTTGAGACTTCAATAGTTGAGCGCGGTTCTATCGCCTCGTCTGGTAACTCGGTGATTCGATGGATTTGGTGGAAGAGATCAGCCAGAATCCTGCTGCGACCTTGTGTGTTGTGTATGATATTCAAGCTCTCCAGTCAACTCTCTCACAGGTCAAGCCATCCACCCAAGCTCCTGGATATGCTGGTCGCAGCGGACGACATCGGCCATGCGCTGCTGTTTCTGGCGACTGAAGAACGCCAGATCCTGCTTCAACTCTGCCAGAGCAGCAGCGTCCGCACCAGATACACCAGCAGTGTGTGCTGTCTGCCGAATAATCTGAGTGCGCGCTGTTGCGGAAGTTGCATCTTGGTTAGTTGCCCCATCGCTCCAGTTGACTGCAATTGCGGTGGATTGTACCAGACGCTGCTGCAGATCGGCCACCGTGGTCGAGAGCTCGCTCGCCTCGCGTGAAAGCCCGCGCCGCCGCTCTTCCAGGAACCGCATTCGCTCTCGCGCGGCGCTGGCGGCGAATAGCGCTTTCTTCTCGCAAAGCACCTCGAGCTTCAGTTTCATGTACTCGGTGTACAGTGCTGGGTCTGTCTGCGCGTCTGGGAATTTGGATGCCGGTGTCTGCTGCATATTGAGCGAGCTGCCGATGTTCTTTTCCGCACGCTTGCGCTTGAGACCGCTCTTGGAGCTGTTTGCTTCTTGTGCTTGAGTCAGCGGACTGGGTTTCTCAGTAGTTGCTGCTGTCGTCGTTGCTGATGCCGATTTGCCACGAGAACTTCGACTGGGTGTTGTTTGCAGATGAGTTGGTGCCTCTGGAGCGAAATGGGGCGCTAGCTGGGGCTTTAGCAGCACCCAGAGATGCAGATACAGCACATCCAATCGTCCGCCACACACTGCGTAGAACTGCGCGTCGTCCGCGTCCACCTGCCGCGCATGCTGCAACGCGCGCGAATACGTCGCGCTCAGGCTCTTCCACATGCGCACGATCGCTCTTCTGCTTTGGACTCGCTGCTGCTGCTGCTGAAGGGACGGATCGATGTCGGCAAACATCGCGTGGTCGTTGATCAGCCTCGAGAACTCCGGAGCTGAGCTGTGGAATGAATCGCTGACGTCAATCCACAGTCTTCTCTTGGCAATGCGGTCAGTGTCTTCGATTGTACCGTGCATGAGCTCGTCAAACCGCGAGGTGAATCTCGAAAACAGCACATTCACGAGTCGGAAAGTGGCGTTGGACTTTACGTTTGCGGCTCGCTGCTGCTGCTGTTCCTCGTTCGGCTCGCGGTCTCCGCCCGCCTCCTGCTCGTCCCGCTCTCTCCTGGGGTTCGCGCCTTCACAGTTCAAAGGCGTTTCGTGCTCTTCATCTGGCTCTTGGCTCTCCTGCTCTGCACCTGCTTCATCCCTATCGTCAGTTGTGAGGATACACTCGCTATCGCATTCAGCAACCACGACAGCACCACTTCCGTGTGTGCTGCCCTGCTCGCCCGCCACTGCCAATGACGCCGCTGCCGACCTCTCCGCGTCGCTCTGGCGCAGTGCCAACGCGAGGCGGTCCTTGGACGCATTGAATCTCGGTCCTTTCCGAATCACGCGGATGCCACGACGCGCGCATTCCTCCAGCAGCTGCGCCGACGGCCACTCGCTGTAGGGGCGCGACGGGAGGCAGAACGGCATGGGGCGGCGTCCTTGCCTGCATTTCCGCGGAGCCATGATGGCCACAATTGTTGTGTTCTCGTCATCACCACAGTTTTATATCAGTTCAGCGAGTCGTGACAGTACAGAACCGCTGTTTGACGTGCCAGTTCCAATATTGGTCCACATTTGACATGCCAATATTAATACCCAAATATCCACTCACCCACAACATCTTTTTGGGTGAAACTCAATCACCCACAACATCAAAATCTTGGTGTCCACTTCGGTGTTCACTGTCTACTTGGTGTCCACATTCGGAAGACAAAATATCCATTCGTTAGACTGATGCGTGCATTGTAAATGCAGAAGCGTCTTAGGAAACGTTACGGCGTTGACTGGCCGATTGTCAAGTTAAGATTAGGGCAAATTGATTGGCATCTTTTCCAAGATTGAATGACACGAAGGTGGCAACATGAGTGTGACGTCGTGACCTTTCGCGTGCATCGCGAACACACCAACGAAGCAAGCGAGTTAAGGCAATGAGCATTCGCAAGCTCAAGGCGCGCGGCATCGGGCGGCTCGAGCTGCTCGCGTGGCTCAACGAGTTCCTCGAGACCGACTACATCAAGGTACAGCACGCGCTTGTTTGCATGTATGTACGCGTACCTGTGCTCAAGCTCCATCAGGATCTCTCAATCTAAACTGTGAACCATCCAACCTGTATGTATGTGTCACTCAGATCGAGCACTTGGCGGACGGCATCGCCTACTGCCAGGTCTTTGACACGCTCTACCCTGGGAAAGTGAGCCTGCAGCAAGTGATCTTCCAGGCCAAGTCGCTGAGCGACTACGAGTGCAACTTCCGCGTGCTCAAGAAAGTGTTCCACGCGTGCGATATCCGCAAGGTTCGTGGGCACATTTGCACCTACCTGTGTGAGGGAGGCGAAGTAAGATATCGGTCATTATCTGATCCGCTTAATGGGACTTTAAGGAGGTCCCTGTGCGCAAGCTGGTCGAGGGCATCTTCCAGGAGCACTTTGAGTTCCTGCATTGGGTGCACGACTATGTGCGCCGCACGTACCTAGACGTGGTGAAGTCGTATCACGGCTTTGAGCGTCGGCAGCAGGTGCTGGGGACGACGCTCTTACTCACGCAACTGAACAACGCCAACACAAACTTGGTCCCAAAGTACTCAGTAAAGATCTTGATATCCTGTGTATAATGAGCAGCGCATGGCTTGGACATGCTGCTAATGGTGTTGCTGGGTTGCTATAGAATACGATGAAGCTGCTTCGGCGAGACTCGTTTCTCGGGAGTTCAGAGTACAAGGGGGACGCTGTGCAAATGGAAGACTCGGGATTTCAAAGAGGGGACAGCTCGGAGATCGATTTCAAGGAAAGGCCGACACCAGAGTGCACTGTTTTCAGTGGCGAAAGCGCCACTGAAGTCGAAACTCTGCATCCTTCGCTGGAGTTTGTCAAGTGTGGAGAAAGTTCTTGCTTGAGATTGGGTGAAAAGTGGGTGTACTCATGAAGGACTGACTGACAGACTGACTGATGGTACTGTGTAGAAATTCATTCAAGAGCACGCTGAAGGCGGTGTTGAGTATCGAGCAACTCTCACGAAGCATGGATGCCCTCACTGAGCGCAGTAGTGGCTCAAAGCCAAATAATCTGGAAGGCAAGACGAATACAAGTGCGATGGAGACAACGGCGTCAGTCAGCAGATTGAAAGCCCCTCGAGCGCTTGGACTCGCCAAGAAGAAGGGTGTGGACAAAGACGCCGCCAATGGTGCTGCCGAGAGTAATGCTGCGGATCTATTCGTCTGCATGCGGATCTCAGGCTTGGTACGATACGACCGCTGAAGCTTGTGGGTTCCGAACTTATGGCGGTCATCTCAGTGGCATGAGCTTCTCTCTCGTGTTGGACTTGACTTGGGTACAGATTGCATCGCTAGAGGCGGAGCTCATGGGACGAGCAAAGGATATGGTGCGTGCTTTGCTTGCGTTTGTACTCGCTTGTGATTGGTGGCCTCATTGGAAATGGGCTCTGATGGTGGCGTAGAAGTACCTGGAGAGAGCGATCGAGGAGCTCGTGGCAGGTTAGCTTTTTCAGTCCCGATATTCAGAGGTTGCGCTAATCTGGCTGTTATTGGTCACCATGGGCCAAACCCTCTTTATAGTGTGACGAGTTGGGCACTTGCATACTGAAATCAAGATAGAAACCCAGCTCGAAGAGCCAATCAAAGCTATAAAGAAGACTAGACATTCTTATACTCAAATCAAGATAAGTTACCATCAGTTCAAAGATAAAAAGGTGCTTCGGTTCATGGCTGCGAGCATTTTGAGTCGCGAAGAGCTTTCTTTGACTGCCGCCTGCTTCATTGGCAGATTGAAAGCAGCTTGAGTGTGGGGCAAAATGGTCAAGACGCTGGGTCTCGGAGAGCAGAAGCTGCAGCTCGCGGCGGCGTTCAGCATCGGTGCGGCAGCGGCGGTCGCCGCGCAGCTGGCGTACACTGCGATCGTGAAGAAGCAGGCGGTCCTGCGTAAGAGCGGCGCGAAGCATGGCGCCATCGGCAATGGCAAGCTCAGCGAAAGCGCGCCACGCGCTACGGGCACGGACGCCATGGAAGACGCCCTGCTGCAAGAGCAGCTGTCGCGCATCCACACATTCTTCGGCCAAGAGGGCTTTGATAAGATCCAGAACGCGTTCGTGATTGTCGTGGGCGTCGGCGGCGTGGGCTCGCACGCCGCGCACATGCTCGCGCGCTCGGGCGTGCGCAAACTGCGCCTCATTGACTTCGATAACGTGACGCTCTCGTCACTCAACCGCCATGCTGTCGCGACGCGCGCAGACGTGGGCACCCCGAAGGTGACTGCGATGAAGAAGCACTTGCATGAGATCGTGCCGCAGTGCGAGATCGAGGACGTCGCGATGATGTTCGAAGAAGCCGCGGCGGACCACCTGCTCGAGGGCAACCCGACGTACGTGCTCGACTGTATCGACGACGTCACCACCAAGGTGGCGCTCCTCGTCGCGGTGTCGAAGAAGAACCTCAAGGTCATCACAGCCACGGGCGCCGGCGCCAAGGCAGACCCGACGCGTCTGCAGATCGGATCCATGAAGGACGCTGTTCGTACGTATTTATCATGTTGTCTCTTGACGAAAAGTCCATTTGTGCGTATGTATAAACTCAGTCTGACGCTGTTTTGCATTGTGTGTGTGAGGTCAGGCGATCCGTTGGCGACCAAGATGCGCTACTTCCTCGCCAAGAACGGTGTCGAGACGTCGCGTATCACGACCGTGTTCTCGAGCGAGAAGAGCGTCGTGAAGCTGCTGCCGCTGGACGCCGAGCAGGCGCAGAACCCGACCGAGTTCGGCAGCGTCGAGAACTTCCGCATCCGCGTGATCCCCGTGCTGGGGACGATGCCAGCGCTCTTCGGCCAGACCATGGCCGCGTACGTGCTCTGTGACCTCGCGGGCCAGCCGTTCGCGCCGGAAGCGATCGCCCGTCTGTCGCGCGACCAGCGCAACAAGCTCTTCCAGAAGCTCCTGGACCGCGAGCGCGTGCTGGGCATCGAGAGCGGCCGCATGGAACTCGAGAAGGAGGAGATCGAGTTCATCTTCCAGGAGGTGTGGCGCGGCCGCAGCTCCGTGAGCGGCGTGCGCCAGGGCGGCCACCAGCGCATGTTCCTCGCGCGCTGGCGAAAGGACCTGCCGCTGCGTCCGGACAACGTCGTGTTCCTCACGCTCAAGGAGCTCAACTTGTTCGACAAACTGGATGGCAACGTCGATGCTTTTGGTGGTGAAGTGCGCGACAAGATTGACGCGCGCCTAAAGAAGTTTGGCGAGTGGCCATAGAGAGAGAGAGAGAGAGAGAGAGAGAGAGAGAAACTGACAAGCAGCCATTGATAATAGAGCAATCATGCATGAATAATGAATCCACTCCTCGTTGTGGTGTGCCCCAATAATGGGGTGACGTTTTCTGCGACATGTGTTATCCTTCATTGCGTTCCGGATACTGCCACAATCTGGTTCGCATTCATTCTCTTGTGAGTCGCTGTTTCGCCCGTTTCGCACTTTCGATACAAACAGGAATGCTTCAGTCTGTGCCATTAGCCACCTAATTCCAACACCCCATCTGCTTGCTTTGCCCCATTGCGCACTGCCGCCGCGGCATTGCGTCATTCCTGAATCTGCAGCAGAACCCCCAAGCAGAACTCCGCAAGCAAGAAACTCAAGACAAGATGGCTCAGATCGTGGCGCGTGTGACACCGCAGAAGCTCGTGAGTAGCGCCTGGCAGCAGTGGATCGCCGGCATCGACGCGTTCCTGCTCGACTGTGACGGAGGTGCGTGCGCGTGTGTGTGTCTTGTTGTTGACGGATGAGAGAAGGGCGATGGATACTAACGTGTGGCGTTTGTATGTGTGTGCTGTGCTGTTGGATGCAGTGTTGTGGCGTGGCGATGCCGCGATCCCTGGCGCGCACGAGATGATTGCGCTGATGCGATCGCTCGGCAAGCGCGTCGTGTTTGTGGTACGTACGTCTATGATCCCACCCATCATCTATGGTGTTGTTAAACTGAAATGCTCACGCTTGCTCACTTGCTCTCTCTCTCTGTTTAGACCAACAACTCGACCAAGAGCAGAGACACTTACGTCAAGAAGCTGGCGTCCCAGGGCATCCCTGCTACTGTCGATGAGATCGTGACGTACGTGAAGATGGGTCCTCCGAATATGCGTTTGCTATTGAGGCTGTGACTGACTTGTATTTGGCTTCTCCTTCCTTTAATGATAACAGCTCTGCGTGGGCGACGGTCGCGTACATGAAGAACGAGAAGATCGCGGGCAAGGTGTACTACGTGGGCGAAGCCGGTCTCGGCCAGGAACTCAAGAACGAGGGCTACGAGGCGTTCGGGCTCGAGCACGGCGACGTCAAGGACCTGCCGAATCCGTTCACCGTCGACCACGATGTCAAGGCGGTTGTCGTCGGACTGGACAGGCAAGAAGTTGTCGCAAGTGTCTGTGTTATAGCTGCTTATCATACTCACCAAGCGATTTTCCTTGATCTATGGTAGAAACATCTCGTACTACAAGCTCGCGTACGCGACGGCGTGCGTGCGCCAGATCCCAGGCTGCAGATTCATCGGCACGAACCCGTAAGTGACGTTGCTGTGCGGGCAAACACCTTGGTGATGCTAGATTGAGTCCCTAACCGGTTCTTCTATGGTGACAGAGACCCAACGTTCCCAGTCGACGGCGCGATCCTCCCAGGTGGTGGCACTCTCGTGAAGACCATCGAGTGCGCTGTCGGACGGTAGGTTCTTGACAAAGTGTCTACTCACGTTGAAGCCTACCACATGCTGATGAGCTGACTGGGTATCTTCTTCTCGCATTGCAGCGCTCCGGAGGCTGTGGTCGGCAAGCCATCGCAGGATCTGCTCAAGACCATCCTCGCCACCTACAACCTCGATCCTGCGCGCACGTGCATGGTAAGCAACTTATTCCGATGTCAGCAGTTTTGTTGCATGCTACAAACCAACGAACAACCTTTTGACGTCTGTTGTATTCACCTCATGTAGGTCGGAGATCGGCTATCGACGGACATTGTGTTCGGCCGCCTCGGCGGTCTGCAGACGCTGCTCGTGCTCACGGGCGTGACCCACGAGTCGGAGCTGGCGGACATTGAGCTGCCCGAGTTCGTGCCTCACCACTACGTCCAGTCGGTCGACGTGCTCAACCAACTCCACAAGGCGGCCCAGAACTCGAACTAGAAATCGGACAAAGCTTCACTCAGCAGAGCATGACACAGTCCGATGCTGAGACTGCATGCTCGCATTTTGTAGACAGGACCAACTAACTGCACTGTACTATGATAACGCTAGAGAGCAGGCTTTAAAGAGCTACAACAATTTCGCTTTGAAGGACGCTTGTTTTTCATGGAGTCGAAAGAGATTCAATCATTGTTGTTTTCAGCCAATAGTAAATCTCCATTTTGGGTATTAGCCAATAGCATGTCGCTATTTCTGATGTCCAAGCCGCCCTGTTTTATTGTTTTGCTGAGCTGGTGGATCGATTGATCATATCCATTTTTGCCCACGACAAGCGGAAAAAAGAAGCAGCGAGCGAACATGTCGGCGAGCATGCTGCGCCAGATGCTGGAGGACGCCGGCGCGCACCTCAAGGAACAGAAGTACCAGCAGGCGCTGGACGCCAGCCGCCGCGTCACGCAGTTCGACCCCAACAACTTCCAGGCCTTCATGTGTGTCGGGCTCGCCAACTTCCACCTCCAGCAGGTGGGTTCGTTCACCCGTTCGATTGTCGTCCACATGCATCTGCAATCTCGCTCGGTCAGCTGTGGGCTTTCTACCGCGGCGCTTACTTTATCTGAACGATCTCCTTGTGTGTGGGTGTATATTTAGTGGGATGACTGCGAAGAAGCGTATCGCCGCGCTGCGGGACTCAAGTCCGATTTGCCACTCGCTTGGAAGGTGAGAGAGAACGAGAGCTGCTCGTGATCTGGGTGCATGCAAGGAGCGCATGTGGCTAATGCCATGTGTGTGTTGTATAATTAATGTGCTTGCTTTTATGCACCGGTGTATTGTGTAGAGCCTCGTGGACCTCTTTGAGGAGCGCAAGCAGCCGCAGAAGAAGCTCGAGCCGTTGGAGAAGCTCGTCGCCATTCTCCAAAAGTGCGCATGCGCTCATAAAGTTTCCAGATCCGCATGAGCACCATTCGCGCTGGATCGTGGGTCGAACTGACCGGCTTTTGTTTGTTTGCTTGCTTGTGTTTGTATAGGAACAAGAAAGTGAAAGCGTGTCAAAAATGGATCGCAGACGTCGCGGCGACCGCGCTCGAGCTGCGAATGTACCCAAAGGTAAGAACTGCAAATGAGCTGTTGTTACCATGGATACGTAAGAACCCGAAGTAGGCTGACACTGTGTATGGTGTTCTAATAGGCCTTCGACGCGTGGTATTCGCTCCTGGTCGCGCAAAGTGACGAGATGCGCGAGGTCTGTCTCGACGTGACACCAAACGACGAGCTGCCTTCGAAAATTGCGCTTTGGCTCGACCTCGTCGACGTGCTCCAGGTACAACACGCTCACATGCTCCTCTACTTATTATCATGGCGACTAACTTCTGCCTGTGTATCGCCTGGTTTGTTAAACTTGATCCTAGCGGCCAAACTTCAGTTTATCCGACTGCGCGACCAGTATCTCGCAGAGTGAGCTCGCGGGGCAATTCTTCCACGCGGCTTCCAACTGGGCGAGCGACAACCAAGCAAAGCAAGATGCCGCGAAAGACTCGATCACGTCCAAACTGGACAGTGCCATCGCGTTCTTCATGCGCGTGTCGCTGGATGAACTCAAGGCCGTGAAGGCGACGAGCGCCAAGAAGAAACAGGAGGCGCTGCGCAAACTGGATGAGCAGGCAGTTGCTGTTATTTCGTGGCTGCCGAGCGCGAAGATCCCAGCGGAGTACCTGCTGCTGCGCTCCGAGGACCAAGACAGTCGTGCGTGTGCTGGTTTGATTTTAGAGTGGACTTGTATATGCTGGATTGTTGACTGGGTGTTCCTTTTGTGCTGACACAGCGATTGGTATGGAGAGAGCCTCGCAACTCGCCGCTGAGCTGGAGAACGTGCACCCAAAGAGCCCAATGATCCAGATTTTCAAAGGACTGCAGCACCTTGAAGCGAACGAAACTGAGCAGGTACTGTGTGCTGAGCTACATGATAGTAAGAAGTGAAGCCATTGTTTGAGTTTGTACTCACAAGGCGACTTTATGATGAACTGTGTTTGTTCGTAGGCACGCGAGAGCATTCTCGATGCGCTCGCCTATTGCGCGTCGTCGTCTTTCTACGAGAGCGCGCTGTGTATTCGCGCGCAGGTAGAGCTCGCAGCGCTCGCGCTGTCCACTCGCGACGTCGAAGGCTGTCTCAGTCGCCTGGTGAAAGCAAAAAGCTTGCTCGCTGAGAAAGCGCAGGTCTTTGGCTGCGCGCCGCCCAACCTACTCGTGTACGTACTCTGTTTCTCCATATTGCTGGTGCGCTGGATATTGCATTTGGAAATTATGCTAACTAGCTGACTCTGTGTTGGTAAACGTCGTCACTTTCCAGCTACTCGGAAGCGAAAGCCCAGCTGATGGAAGCCACTGCGCGCGAATACTCTGGCAACTATGATCAAGCGTTCGCGGCGTACCAGGCTCTGGTCAACAATGGCAACAACGATGCGCTGACGGCGTTCCAGGCAACAGTTCGTCTTTCCGAGCTCTTGCTCTCGAGGAGCAAGTTTGCCGAGACGCGCGACGCGCTGGATGCGCTCGCTTCTCGGGTTGCTGGTGGTTCGCTGAACGACAACGACGAAGCGGTCATCTCCAGTGTCCGTGGATGGGTTCTCTTCAAACTCGGTGCAGTCGACGAAGGAAGGGCGCTTCTTGAGAGCGCAATTCCAAAGATCGCTGTTCAAATCGAGAAAGCGCGCGCGCTCAAGCGACTCGCGATCGTGTATTGGCACCTGGACGGCGCATTCCGTCGCGAAAAAGCGTTTTGCTTCGGGTTCTTGCTGCAGGCTGCGAAGCTGATGCCATCTGACAGCGAGATCTTCGGCTGGCTCGGCAAGTGGTACCAGGAGATCGCACAGGACGTCCTTCGCGCCGAGAAGTGCTTCCTGAAGGCGCTTTCGCTCTCCTCTGACAACGAAATCGCAGGCGTGGCGCTCAGCGATCTCTACGAGCAGCAGCAGAAGCGCACGTTGAACGTGAAGCTCTGGGAAGACATGACGCAGGAGCCGGTGTCGGCACCGACGTGGACATTGCTTCGCCTCGCGCAGCACTTGGTCGAGAATGACGACGAGCAGGCGGTGGGCAAGCTCCATTTGGTGCTGCGGAACGACCCGTTCAATGCGCGCTACTGGGTTACACTAGGCCACGTGTACCGCCATTTCGGGAAGCTCGTGTCGGCGCAAAAGTCGTACTTGAAAGCCGTGGAGCTGGGCGAGATAAGCTGGTGCGTCATGTGTGAGTTGGCTCGCATCGAAGGCGCGTTGCTGCTCTTTGACGAAGCATTTGAGCACATTGAGCTGTTTATTGGTGGCAGCGGATCATCGTCATCATCTGACCAGCAGCAGGCATCCGTGGTGTCGATGCTGTACGCGGAGCTCCTGTTCAAGCAAGCCAAGTATTTGTGTGCGGAGGGATTGTACGGCCGCGCGTCTGCGAATCTGAAGAAAGCGTCAGGGCTCATGACGTCGCTCTCGTCATCGTCCATGGAGCTTTCCAGCTCTGTGGAAGGGTTTAAGCTGATTGGGGACCTCCACTGCTTTGCATTCTACCTGGCGCCAAATGACTTTGAGAATGGCTTGACTGGTTGGGTTGAGTTCATCGCGAAAGGAAGAAAAGCCTACGAAGCCGTTGTTGCGATCGCTCAGTCTCTGGCTTTGAAGGGCGCATTCCCGCCTACGCGACTCGCTGAAGTGCTTTATGACGTCGGTTTAAGCTGCTGGTACGAAGCGCAAGCGCTGTGCAATGCGCACGGGGTCTACTTCTCTAGTTTTGAGCACCTGGTGGCTTCGAAAGGACTTGAGCTGGTCGAAAGCATTGAACAACACCAGCCAGAGGTCCTCGTGAGCGTCAAGAGCTTGAAAAGCAAGGCGAAGCAGTACTTTACGGACGCTGTCAACGCGAACCCGCAGCTTGCGTTTGGCTGGAACGGACTCGGAGTCGTTCACGACCACGTGCTTCTCAAGCAGTTTGCGTGGACGCGAGCGATCCAAGCGGAAAGCAACAGCGAGGCGGCGTGGTCGAACCTCGGGATGCTCTACGTGCACCACCCCGAGGGAAAATCCACGGCCTCGTTGGCGCAGAAGGCGTTGATCCACCTGCAGGGCGTGAACGCGAACAACCCGTCGATGTGGAACGGCTACGGAATGCTCTCTCGACGTGAAATTTCGGACGAGCAGCAGCAGCAGAAATCGATTGAGGCATTCCGCTGTGCGCTGGAAATGGGTCTCGATCTGGACGCGCTGCAGGGGTTTACCACTGCAGTCCTGTTAAACACGAAGGGCTCTAGCGACAACAACAGCGAAGAGCTCCTGTTCGCGATGCGCAAGGTGCTGGAAAGAGATCCGTGCAACGCTGGAGCGTGGAACGCCTTGGGTGTGCTGCAGCAGCGTCTAGGGCTTAACGATGACTCGCAGGTTTCGTTTGATCATGCTCAGACCCTCGTTGCCAAGACTCCGTGGTATACTCAAAAGCACCAGCAAGAAGGACTGACGTGGAACGCCAATCTCGCTGAGTTTACTGGAAGCAGCAGCAGTGAGGCTTTCAGCAAGGCGATCACCGCGGTTCAAGCGCAGTCTTCCGCAAACGGGGTGGTGCTCAGCAGTGTTCTTAAAGCGCAGCAGCTGTACCACAAATCGGATGGACAGGGATCGCTGCAGGTACTGACGGATCTTCTCGCTCGCTCGGATCTCACGACCAATGAAAGAGACGCTGTGGCTGTGATCGGGCTGTCGATCGCTGGACTCTTGGTGAGTGGTAACGACAAGTGCTCGAATGGCGCAAAGCAACTCAGTGCTCTGTGCAAGGAGCGTTTGCTGGAGAATCTGCCGGCTGGGATCTCGAAATCTACGCTTCACGTGCTTGAAATGCATGAACGAGCGACTGGATCTTATTCAGATTGCGTGTCGCTGCTGGAAATCGCAAGTGCTGCTGGCAAAGCCCAGCCTCCTGCCTCCGTGTGGTCTCGCTTGGCGTTCGCGATGATCGATTTCCAGCAAGTGAATAGCACGCAGCAGCAGCAACTACTGTCACGCGCGTTTGCTTCTTCGAAGAAAGCTCAACATGCGAATGGGGACGAAACGATGGACGCAGCCTACGTCCAAACACTCGCTGGTCTTTTGCTTCGTCTGGTTCCTTCTAATGCAAGCTCAGCTATTAGTGTCAATGCTGCGCAGAAGCTCGTGCACATGCAGCCGTGGGATCCGTACGCGTACTTTCTCGCAGGTGTTTCGCTGCTCAAGAGCTACGCGTTGGCGCCGAGTGCAAAGGACGCGTTGAAGAATGCGACATACATGCTGGAGAGCGGTCTGCGAGTCGCGCAAGGAGAGTCGTCAACTCCTTCTCTTCACGAGTTTGAACGCGCGCAGCTCCAGTGGCTGCTCAGCTTCAGCTACACGCAGCTTGGCGACACCAACAGAGCGTCGCAATACGCTACAGAGGCGCATGAGTGGACCGCTAACACGAAAGCCAAGTCCCCATCGCAAACGCTGGAGTTTGAGCTCCTCGACGCGCGTATGCAGTCGATCGTGAGCCCGTCTGAGAGTATCGCAAAGTACCACTCAGCGCTCGAAATGGTCTCGTCAACGCCGTCATCGTCGCACCGCCTGGTGCCGATTCTCGCGGAGCTCGGCGCCGTGTACGAGGAAGCAGGCTTCGACGACTGTGCTCTGCAAGTGTGGAAATCCGTTGCGTCGCTGACGGCGGCGTCGTCATCTTCATCTTCTCCGTCGCCATCCGAGTCTTCTGCTGAGCCTCCTCAGCCTGAGGTCGGCGCGTTCTTCGCGAACCTGCGCCTGGCGCTCGTCCACGGCAAGAAGCAGAACGCGAAGACAGCGAAGAAGCAGATCAAGGCAGCGCTTGCGCTCGTGCCGAGCCCCGAATCCAAGCAGGCGACCGTCGCGGCGTTTGTCGAGAGTATCATCGCCAAGAACTAGTGGGAATCCACAGCAATGTATGTGGATCATTGCTGTTGTTAATAATTGATCTGTGTTTTGCTTTTTGCCATCTATTCTATCCCCTTACAATGAATATGCGAGTATCTGCAAGCGAACATCTCCATTCACTCACTCACGCAGTCTCGTCATGGGGTCCCAGCGCTTGCAGCAGAAAGTACTCTTCGTTCGGCAGCAGCAGGACCGTGTAGTGGTTGCTGCCACTCACCAGGAAACCGTGCTCTCGACGCTGCTGCTGTTTCGGTTGTTGCTGCTTCTGTTGGCTCTGCTTGACCTCTCGCTGCGTCCACGACACGAGCGCGTCGGGAAAGCCCCAGACCAGCACTGCTGCCCAGGGCACCTGACCGCTCTTGACCGCATGCGCAGCTTTCTCAAACACGCTCTTGCAGAACGTGGACGCGATGAGGCCACGCCACCGCACAGTCGCGATCTCGCCATTCGCGTCGTGCTCAAAGAGGTCGGCGACGCCCGTGAACGTCGACACGTATTCCTGCGGCGTCTGGTGCTTGAGCAGATCCGCGAGTCGGCACGCGACGATTCCGAACCAGTCGTACGCTTGCTGTAGAGACGCGAGGAGCTCATCGCGAGTGCTAGTTGTCGAAGTATCCGAATCATCTGTTGCTTTCGATACGCTGTTATAGAACTTGTCAAACTGCGGGAGCATGAGGTCCTGCAAGTGGGTCCATTCGCCATTCACCTCCACACGCTTGCG